>RXON01002853.1:0-128499 GCA_009667805.1 Leptobrachium leishanense | reverse complement strand
AGTTGGTTCTATTCTTTTCTGGGGGGGTTTTCTTAATCTGATGTTTAAAGATTTTCCCAGATTTAAAATCAAACGAGTCTCGTATAAATTTATTGTGTTTTCGTTGTCTGATTCTCCCGTCATATTCATCTAAATTAGACTTAAGACGTTGTTCAAGACTAGAAAAAGATGGTTGGTTATTGAATTCCTGTACTGATTCGAGTCCCTTTTTAATGGGTTCCTCTAGTTCCACAAGTATCTCTTGTTCATGTCTAATCAAAATTTGCATAAATTTATTTGAGCATTCTATAGCAGCTTCCTCCCATTCTTTTTGGAAGCTCTCCTTTTTAAAGTACGTAGCTGGTGGATTTTGTACCCTTAGTCCTCTGGGGATTCATTTTTTAGCTAAATAATTTTGTAGAGATGAAACTTCCCATTGAGCTCTAATCTGTTGTTTAACAAGTTTGTCTAGACTGTTAAATGATCGATGTATGTTAGTATTGTTTGAGGACTCTGATATATTAGTATCTGAGAAGGCTTAATCACTGTTTTTACACCAGCATTTTAGATTATCTACCGAGGATAGAAAGTTGGTTGATTGAGACATGGTGCTTCAAAACCAAAAGCCAGAAAAATTTCCAAAGTTAGAGACCAAGACAGAAAGAGAAGGTCTCAGAATGGGTCTTAAACCCTTTTTAATTATAACAGAAAACAAAACAAAAAACGATTGAGACCAATAGGTACTAAATTAAGGATTAAACCTTTGAAGTAACGATTAAAGAAAAAACTGAACACAGTGTTCAGAAGGAATTAGTACCGTTATAAACCGTGGGAGGCTCCATAGACCACCTATTAAATTGTTCTAAATAATTTTATTGGAGATACAGATAACATACACATGTTAAAAAACATATAAATAATGCAATAGTAGAAAATATGACTGTAAATGAAGACAGTCAATCCTATATAGCGATTGATATGTAGTACAACGTGGTTGATCAATCATCAAATCACCAGATTGTCTCACATTGGATAATTGGCCCAAAAGATATAAGACCAGTATAATTACAGCCTTTACTGGAATAAAGTCATTTGGTATGGCATATAATGGTACCCAATATGATCTGTTGAGGGATAGCAGAATGGCCTTGTATATGACCAAATGATTCACGGAAGATCAGACACTTGTTAATGTAGTTTAGAGCTATCCATCTCTTAAGGTGATCTCATATAATATATCATTGAATCTTACGAGAATCAGAAGTGATGTTTGCAGCAGTTGATATGCGATCATCAGATGATTAATTATAGATTGAAAAATGTGTAGGACAAAGGTGTGGCCAATTAGGTACTGCTTAGATGGAATATCCCTTTTACTGTTTAAAGGAAATCCAAGGGATAATAAACCCACGATCGTGATATAAAATCCAGTAGGATTAATAGTAAAAGAAGCAGTTAAACCTCGAGTACCACTCGTCCAAAATTAAATATTCGATTTATAGACTCATGGAGAGGTTCTGATTGAAATATCACAATGTCCATATGGACAATTCCATATGGATCAATTAGAGATCCTCTCAGTCGCAGTTGATTGTAAAGAACCGAGAAGGAGGATATATATATATATCACTGATTATATCAGGGCAAGTCGGTATAAACCAATTGCTACATCAACTCGTGTCTACAGAATATCTTGATAGTTTAAACAGGAGGAGAGACTTAAATTCCTCTCCGAGTGGAGAGCGGTCACAGAGACCAGTCCACTTTAATCGCAGAAACCTCATCACGTGTTGATGCACACCATCACCTATTACTCACGCTGACGCGCCACGTGGAAGATCTCGAAAATTGTGGCTGCAGACAAAATGTCAGAATCCGGGGCCTACCTGAAGGGGAAGGTTCACCTGCAGAACTGAGTAGGATTTTGCTCCGACTATTTAACACCATCCTCGACCGCGATCACACCTCACATATTGTCATTGAACGTTATCATAGAGCATTACGCCCAAAAGGGCCAGCGGATGCCCCGCCGAGGGATGTTATTTGTTTTTTCCTCCGCTTCGGCGTTAAAGAGATTATGCGGCGAGCACGTGAACGGCCACATATCAAATTTGAGGGAGTTACTATCACCCTATTCCACGATGTCTCCCCTATCACACTGCACACCCGCAGAGCCATGAAACCACTCACAATGGCACTACAAAAGGAAAACCTACAATATCGCTGGCTGCACCCCTTTGGGATACAGGTACGCACTCCACATGGCCCGGTCACAGCCCGCAACGAGGCTGATCTAGGAGGTTTTTTACGAGCTTTACACCTCCCACCTACCACCCTGTTGTCCTGGCCGGACCCAACGGCGGCCTATGCACCCAAAACGCAGCTCCCGCAGCGCCACCCCAGACCAAAACACCCGCGACGGGAACCTTCTCTGCCAGCCACTTTTACTCCCTCCAGTTCTCAGGAAGGATGAGATCGTCAATCTGACTTAAAACCCTCTAAGATGGACACAACACTCGGCAGCTAGTGGCCACCCTACATGCTAACCTTGCTTATACCTAAGTCCCACCCCCCCTTTTTTCTTGTGACCACCGCACACGGAGGTAGCGGAACCTTTGACCTACCTCTCAACACCTTTTGAGAAGGCGCTCACCCCACTGAGCTGCAACCCATCCCTGTCCTGGTGGTCCGTGTGGTCTCTCCCGACACCTCGATAGGTGCCACGGGTTTAACACACGAGTTGCGACAGGCTAAGCTCTGTTGATTATTTTTTTCTCCTGTTGTTTTACCTGTTTGATAGTTTTAAGTATCACTTCTGTATCTATTAATTGGTACATTCTACTGTTTGTTATTTGTTAATTCTACTCTTGCTTGATGGCATTCACACCAGACACCCTTAGGGTGCTCACCTTGAATGCAGGGGGCTTAAACGTCCCCACAAAACGACATGTTGCCCTTCGGGAATTTCTTAAGCTACGTGCTTCTGTGGTTCTGATACAGGAAACTCACTTCGCTCTTGACAAAGCTCCGAGTTTGCGTAATCACCATTTCCCCACAGGTTACTTCGGGAACTGTAAAGATGGCAATGACCCCTCTACGCTCCTGGATACTAAATACGATGATGGAGGCAGATACACCTTGGTTAAGGGCACCATAGGCTCCCAGACCTATACCTATGAGTCTCTGTCTACCGACCCAACAGGGGCCAACACCAAGCTCTGCGCGCAATACTCCACACCATAATGTCATTCACAGAGGGGAAACTCTTGCTGGGGGGCGACCTTAACCTAGCGCTTGACCCCCGTGTGGATACCTCCCGAGGCACATCTAGTGTGGCTCCCTCGGTGCACCAACAGGCCCGACTCCATCTGCACGACAACAGACTAATTGACTGCTGGCGAGCTATGAACCCGACAGTAAGAGATTACACCTACTATAGCACAATACATGACCGATATTCACGAATCGACTATCTACTCATCCCATCTAACTTTGCGCACCTTCTGCAGTTGGTCACCATGGGCGCCACGAGCTGGGCAGACCATTGTCCAGTCCTTATGACGATTGCAACCTCACTCTACCGACCCAAATCCGCACATTGGCGACTAAATGAGACACTTTTGAATGACCCAGTTATATTAACAGGACTGCGTGACACGCTTCGACACTACTTCATCGAAAACACCTCGCCTGATTCTCCACGTCCGACAATCTGGGAAGCGCACAAAGCAGTCGCAAGGGGATATCTGATTTCACAAGGCGCGCGCCTCAAAAGAGAACGGACACACCGCGAGACCGAGCTACACACCCTTATCCGAAATCTAGAACTGTCACACAAGAACACATTATCAAACCAGACCTACGCAGAACTCTTGGGGCACAAAGCTGAACTACACTCCCTGCTTAATATACGTGCCTTAACCACTATAAAACGCACCAAACGGCTCTTCTATGACCAGGGGAATAAATGCGGGAAACTCCTGGCCCATGCCCTACGTAAATGTAACCGTGTCATGAACATCCCTAAACTACACACCGACTAAAGAGTTGCTCACACACCCACGGGACTTGATGGATCTTTTACTTACTCACTTCACAGATACGTACAACATCCCTGCCCCCTCTACCCCGTGGTTACAACCTGCTATTGATTATATACGGGACCATCTTGACAAATCCCTCCCCTGTGAGATTAGACGATTACTGGAACAGCCGATCACGGGGAAAGAGCTAACTGAAGCCATTAAACGGACCCCGGTGGGCAAGGCCCCCGGCCCCGACGGACTACCCCTCCAATATTATAAAACCCTCCAGGAAATTCTCAACCCGCAATGGCTTGTAGCCTTTAATTCTATAACAGACGGGGAACCGCTGACTGCCCAGACCCTGATGGCCACAGTAACCCTCATCCCCAAGCCAGGCAAGGACACAGAGCTCTGCGGCAACTATAGGCCTATTTAATTGTTGAATCAGGATGTAAAACTATTTGCCAAAATCCTTGCTACTCGTCTCAGCCCCTACATCCCACAGCTTATACATACTAATCAATCGGGCTTTATCCCGGGAAGGGAGGGCAGGGCAAACACTGTACGGGCGATTAACTTAATCCATTTAACGTCTAAAAATAAGAATGACCTTATGCCGCTTCTCTCCACTGACGTGGAAAAGGCCTTTGACCGCGTCAGTTGGAGCTTCCTTTTCAGCATATTGCGCCGCATTGGTTTGGGACAAAACATGATGGCGTGGGTTGGATCGCTGTACTCCAACTCCTCTGCCAGACTTAATGTGAATGGGGCACTTTCACCCCCCTTTCGCATTAACAATGGCACCAGGCAGGGCTGCCCCCTTTCCCCATTGCTGTTTGCCCTCACCCTTGAACCTTTTCTACAGGCAATCCGCACGCACCCCCAATTGCACGGAGTATCGGTAGCAGGGATGGAACATCGTGTCGCGGCATACGCTGACGATATGCTGTTCTTCGTTCGCAGACCGATGGAGTCCTTACCACATCTACTAATACTCTTTGCGGAATACGGTGCCATCAGCAACCTCTGTATTAATATGGAAAAATCTGAAATCTTACCCATAAATGTCCCCGCTGACCTACAGACGACTTTAAAACATATGTTCCCTTTCCAATGGTGCAATAGTGGCCTTAAATACTTAGGGATCACCCTCACTGCGACCTGTAAAGACCTATTCCATGCGAATTACAAACCCTTGCTCACGGCCCTGACGGCAGACCTACAACAATGGTCCTTCCCGCACATCTCATGGTTCAGGCGAATTAATGTCGTGAAGATGAACAAACTACCCCGTGACCTCTACCTCTTCCAAGCGCTCCCTATTCTCTTGCCTGCCTCCCTCCTTCTTTGCGCAGCTCCGCACAATGATTTCCACATATGTCTGGAACTCTAAAAAAAACACGCATTAGTCTGGCCTTACTGATGGCCCCTATACAGTTAGGCGGCGCTGCACTCCCACAATTTTGTCACTACTACCTGGCCTCGCACCTACAACGCATAATGGAGTGGACCACCTGCTCGCTAAAAAGGTCTTGGATCGCGATAGAGCTGCCAATCACCACGCAAAAGACCAGGACCGACCCTCACCCCCTAATACACGCCACCCTGAAAGTCTTGCGCTCACTGAAGCCTTCAGCAGACATAGCTCCCTTCCCCTGCAATGGTTGCCAGCTTTCTCTAGATCCCTGATACCGATTGACAAGGACGGCCTACCTCTCCCTCCAAGACCTAAGCATTTCCTGCATGAAACAGGCCCAATCCCTTGTGACCACTTAGGCTAGGGTCAGATGAGCGCATTTTGTACGGACTGTGCATCCGTGCAGTACGGACGTACTTACTGACTGACAACAAGGTAGTGGCCAAACAGTCCGTTTTTTTCACTGACAGATTTTTTGACTGATGTAGCAGGGAAAATAAATTACAATGAAAAAACATTCTGTCCGTCAAAAATGCTGGACGTATAAATGCAGTCTGTCTGACCACGTTCCATCACTCACACAGAAAGCTATGCGGACGTTGCAGACGTGGCGCACTCCGCACGTCCGTTCTAGCAGTATTACGTTCTTGCCTAACCTGCATCCGTTTGCAGCGTCCGTCAGCCTCCGCACTTCTAGGCGGACGTACTTCGTGTGTGGGGCTCCATTTAACACAATTGTATGCTATCACGGACGTACTTATGTGCGGGCAACACGGATGTTAACACTGCGCTCGTCTGACCCCAGCCTTAGCCATCCCACACACAAACTCATTCATACTGAGGTTCCACATCACAGACTCATTCAGTCATTACAATCCCTTGCCCCACTGTTAGACTATATCAGACCGCTTACGCAATACGAGATGTTAATAGAAAGAGACAGATACCCAGCGCACTGCCTCTCTTTACTGTATAACATGCTACAAGCCATGTCACCCCTGAATAGCCCCGCTCGCTCTAGCTGGGAACGCAAACTAAATCTAACCTTCGAAGATCACCAATGGAGCGCTATCTGCCTATTGGCACACACCAGCTCCACAGCAGTAAGAGTACAAGAGGCCAACTACAAAGTGCTCACGAGGTGGCATAAAACTCCCCAAATACTAAGCCATTACGCTGACGGAGAGGCCGGCAGCTGCTGGAGATGTAATGCACCAAATGCCTCGGCTCTCCACGTATGGTGGGATTGCCCTGTCCTCTCTGGATTTTGGCGCTCCATTCACGACTGTCTTTGCGAAGTCACGGAACCGCCACCCCCATTTACTCCGGAATACTGCCTACTTAACCACACTGAGGCCCCACCCGAAGTATTTTGGAAATCGATCAACGTCAGACTTCTACACGCTGCACGCCTGGTTATACCGATGTTCTGGCGTAAACCCAACGCCCCACCGCTTACTGTTTGGTTACGTGAGGTGGAAAATATTAGGTCGATGGAAGAAAGGGTCGCCTTATCTCTAGGTAAAGTTGCTGAACATTATCGCTCCTGGCATTATTGGCTAAACAACTGCCTGCCCCGGGTAGGTAGGCAGGACTGTCCCGACCTCATTGAACCCACCGCATTCCCCGCTGAGTTCCCTCCCCCCACTCCTCCCTTCCCGAAGCTACACCTACCACTATGAAGCCTATACCACCCGACCATGGGCATATGTCCCCTGTTCAAGCCCACCGACTCTGTATTCATAGAAAATGACATGTTTTACGCAATGTATTAAGCTTTTCATTTATTTACTGCATTATTATACACCGTTGATATTGACTATGTCTATCCAATTTCTTAATAAAGAATATGTTAAAAAAAAAAAGAAAAAAAGATGATCTTGTCATTTCCAAGTGGCATTCTTAAGTGGACGTTCAGAGTTGATTCCTGGAGTTGAGTGGCATTCTTAAGTGGACGTTCAGAGTTGATTCCTGGAGTTGCGGGACTGGAGGAAAGAACTGCAAAACTGCAAGGCCCACTTTTTACTCCGGATAAACTCACGTCTATATTATGCTTTCTCTCACGCTTCTGCTCTTTACTTCTACCTTTCTCCTTAAATGGAACTCCTGCCCCTCTACTACCAACCCCTACACAATCTGCATCTCTCCCTCCCTCCTCTCGTCCCACATGATGGCCTCGCATGAGCTCCTTTGTTTCCTCAGAACATGGTCTCCCTCTAACTCTCGTGCTGCCAATCACTCCCACAAATCCCATTCCCACCTTCTCTTTCTCACCCTCCTGCTGTTACTCTATTCAGGTGACATATCCCCTAACCCTGGCCCCACAACACATCCAATACTTCCCTCTCATCCTGTCTCCATCGCACATAAATCACCTCCCTGCAAGCCCAGCAACCTCATTCCCATAATCCCTCAGCGCCTGTCCTCTTTCTCCTGCGCCCTCTGGAACGCTCGCTCTGTGTGCAACAAACTCACAGCCGTCCATGACCTCTTCCTTTCAAACTCCTTCAACCTCCTAGCTTTAACTGAAACCTGGCTAACTCCCTCTGACACGGCCTCCGTTGCTGCTCTCTCACATGGCGGTCTACATTTGAGCCATACCCCCAGACCGGGTGAGAGAAATGGTGGCGGGTCGGACTCCTGCTCTCTCCCACCTGCACCTACCAGCATCTCCCTCCACCCCCATCCCTCTCCTTCTCCTCCTTCGAGACACACTGCATCCGCCTGTTCTCTCCTCTGGCTCTCAGGGTGGCAGTCATCTACCGCCCACCGGGACCAACCTCCCAGTTCTTTGACCACTTTGCTACCTGGCTTTCTCACTTCCTGTCTTCTAATCTTCCATGCCTAATTCTCGGGGACTTCAACATTCCCATTGACGATCCTTCCGCTCCTGCTGCCTCCAAACTTCTTTCACTCACGTCCTCCCTTGGACTCACACAATCCTCCCTCCTCCCTACCCACCGCGATGGTCACGCTATTGACCTTGTCTTTTCCAACCTCTGCTCCATTTCTGAGTTCAAATGTCGCCATTTCCCCATCTCTGACCACCACCTTCTCTCTTTCAACCTATCTGGACTTCCTAAACACCCTGCTCCCCCACCCCGCACACACTCGCAGAAATCTACATGCTGTGCACCCCCATCAATTCTCTGACCTACTTCACCACCTCCCTCATACCTCATCCTTCACCTGCCCTGATGCTGCCACTAATCACTACAACACTCTGCTTATCTCTGTTCTAGACACTCTTGCTCCTCTTCGACTCTGTAAGGCCCCACGCCGCCAGCTTCAGCCCAGGCACACCCTCCAGACTCGCTACCTGCAAAGATGCACCCGCACCGCAGAGCGTGCCTGGAGGAAATCCCGCTCTGAAGCTGATTTTGTTCACTTCAATTTATTCTCCGGTCATACACCTCTGCCCTCCACTTGGCCAAACAATCCTTCTCATCTCTTATATCTACGCTGTCCTCCAACCCTAAACGGCTCTGGTCCACCTTCAACACCCTCCTCTACCCACCTGCACCTCCCCCCTCAGCTGCCTTCAGCGCTCAAGACCTGGCAGACTACTTCCTCAGTAAAACTCTAACTATCAGAAGCAACATCCCAACACAAGATAGTTATCTGCCACCTCCACTCCCACAGGTCGCCTCTGCCGCTTCCTCCCAGCCACTGAGGAGGAAGTCAATTCCTTATTGTCCTCCTCACATCTCACCACGTGCCCGCTCGACCCCATTCCCTCACATCTAATTCCTCCCCTCCTCCCGCACCCCTGCTCTCACACACATCTTCAACCTATCTCTCTCCACTGGCTCCTTTCCATCCGCCTTCAAACACGCGCTAGTTACCCCTTTACTAAAGAAACCATCCCTAGACCCCAACTCTCCATCCAACCTCCGCCCTGTATCCCTGCTTCCCTTCACATCAAAGCTCTTAGAAAAACTAGTCTTCAACCGCCTCTCCCTCTTCCTGTCCTCCAATTCCCTACTTGACCCCCTGCAATCTGGCTTCCGTCCCCTACACTCAACTGAAACTGCCCTCAAAGTCACCAACGACCTCCTAACTGCTAAAAAAAACACGGCCACTATTCTATTCTCATCCTGCTTGACCTCTCGGCTGCTTTTGACACTGTCGACCACCCCCTCCTTCTACAGACCCTCAACTCTCTGGGTCTCGGTGTCACTGCACTTGCTTGGGTGGACTCCTATTTATCCAACAGGTCCTTCTGTGTGTCCTTTGCTGGTAACTCCTCCTCTTCATTGCCTCTATCTGTTGGTGTACCTCAAGGCTCTGTCCTTGGTCCTCTGCTCATTTCCATCTACACCTCCTCCCTGGGCAAAATCATCAACAGCTTTGGCTTTAATTACCACCTCTACGCTGATGACACCCAGATCTACCTCTCTACCCCTGATCTCTCTCCCCCTGTCCTTTCAAAAGTCAGTGACTGTTTATCTGGCATCTCCTCCTGGATGGCCTCCCACCACCTAAAGATCAACATGTCAAAGACTGAGCTCCTACTTATTCCTCCCTCCAATGCCTCCCCACCTCCTGACTTCTCTATCACAGTGGAGGGTATCACCATCTCCCCATCAAACCAAGTTCGCTGTCTTGGAGTTACACTTGACTCTGCTCTTTCCTTCATCCCCCACATCCAGTCTCTTTCCTCCTCCTGCCGATACCAACTGCGTAATATTTCCAGAATTTGGCCATTTCTTACCGCTGTCACCACAAAACAACATACACGCCCAGGTAATCTCCCGACTCGACTATTGCAATAATCTCTTATCTGGCCTCCCTCTGTCCCGCCTCTACCCCCTACAATCCATCCTGAACGCCTCCGCCAGGCTAATTCACCTCACCCGCCGCTCTGTCTCTGCCGCTCCCCTCTGCAAGTCCCTTCACTGGCTGCCCATTCACTGCAGAATTAAGTTCAAAATCCTTATCCTTACCTACAAAACCCTCACTAACTCAGCTCCCCACTACCTGTCCTCACTAATCACCAAATACACCCCAGCCCGCTCCCTAAGGTCAAACAGTGACCTGCGCCTAGCTTCTCCCCGCATCACCTCTTCCCATGATAGACTGCAGGATTTCTCACGCGCAGCCCCCACTCTCTGGAACGCTCTCCCTCGTACTGTCAGACTTTCCCCTAACTTCTCTTCCTTCAAACGCTCCCTTAAAACATTCCTATTTAGGGAAGCCTACCACCCAACTCACTGACACAACCATCAATCACTCTCACCTTACAGTCCTCTCCTCCTGTTTTCAACCCCAACCCTCCCAGATTGTGAGTTCCAACGGGAATAGGGCCCTCATCTCCTCCTGTACTGTTCGTCAAATGTTGTTCAATGTATTGTAACCCTGTCTATACTGTGCTTATTGTACAGCGCTGCGGAATATGCTGGCGCTTTATAAAAAATAATGATCTTAGTTGGCACACATTTTTTTTTCCCCAGCCTGTGTAACTATATCTACATAACTGTAAGATTGGAACCTATCCTCAGATCCTGGGGTCTTATTGTACCTGATTTTAACGTGCCAGAGCCATGATTGGTCCATGTTAGAAAGTTATTTCTATAGGCTTGTTTTCTAAAACAGATCATGGTAGATAAGTGCAGCAGGATGCATTACATGGATAGGTTGCAGATCAGTGTTTGAAATGGAAATTTTAACCCATTCCAAAAAAGTGTACTCCCATGTCATAGTAGGAAAGTGTTCACAGTGTATCACGTCCATAAGATATTTTCTTCCATGAGAGCTACAGATTAGTATAGTTAAAGGGCACAGCCGGTGCCCAGTGCCATCCTCCGTTACTGTAAACAGATAAAAAGGTCGCAATTTAAACTGGCTCAAGCAATTTAATATTCCGCATTTTCAACTTCAAGTAGACCTTTTTTTGGCTCAGGATATTTAATTAAGTCCTTGATCGAGAGAAAGTATACTCAACCATTAGAAGCACCTGCTGGAGCCCCAGGTATCAAGTATAGTTGGTATCTAATTCTGGAATGTTACAAGCATTTATAAAGCGCCAACAAGTTCCAAAAGGAATTACAATTACTGCAAAGGAAATGCATGTGCAAACGGGCTTCAGAAGGTGCCCCTAGAATCAACACATGTGACTTGACAGCCGACGTGTTGAAGTTTAACCCTTTCACTGCTGAAGACGTGTGGGGCACGTCCTCATTGATGCACGTTGCATGCTGAGGACGTGCCCCACACGTCATCAGCTGTGCGGGACCCCCGGTGGAGATACTCACCTCTCTGTCCGGGGTCCAACGGCGTTCTGACTTCAGCGTCCTCAGACGCTGAAGTCAAGCTCCTCCCGGCGTAAATGACGTCATCGCGCCATGAGCGATGACGTCATTTCCAGGTGACTCCACGGCAATGCCGGGAGATTGCCTGGAAGGGAGGGGGGGATCCGTTCGGATCCCTCTCCCTCCCGATTGGGAAGGAGCAGCGCTAAAAGCCAGGCACCGCTTAAAAGGGGAGAGTCTCCCCTTTTAAGCGGTGCCTGGCTTTAACCCCTCAAGTGCTGGGTTGCACTTCAGCGCCTTGCGGTGCCGAAGTGCAGCCTATCTCCGGTGGGGGCCGCCATCTTGGATGGCGGCTCCACCCCCGGGACTCCCCTCGCTGTCTGACGTAATCATGCATAGCGTGATGACGTCAGATAGCCGGGGAACCCCTAGCTGCCGGGGATTTACCAAGGAAATCCCCTGGTGGAGATATTGGGGTTCACAAGAACCCCCTATCTCCAGAACCGTGGCAACTAGGGGGGTAATGGAGGGCGTCATTTGAAAGGCCTGAGCATGGCCTTTCGAATGATACCCAACATGACTAGGTAAAAAGTAAAAAAAAAAAATGTTTTTTTTTGTGTGTTGTTTTTATTAATGCAGCAATATTGTTCACATTTCAATTATAATGTGAACAATGATGCTGCACTAATGATTTTTTTCTATGGGGTGCGTTTGCTAAAAATCACGTAATTCCCCCCAAAAAAAGTAACAAGTCCCCATTTCAAATTTTTTTTTTGTACAAGCGCACCCCATAGAAAACATAACCGCAAACGCTCATGTGATAAAATGTGAAAAAAACACTTTACACACTGCAGATGATTAAAAATTCAATTTTTATTGTATTTTTTGTTATAATATACAGGCAGGACATGACGTATACATATAAAAATGATATATTATGAATCTGCGTAGTCTGCCAGAAAGAACGATATATAATATGTATATATTTCACCATAATGGTGAAATGCCTCAGCAGTGAAGGGGTTAAAGGCTTTGCCATTAATTTTTTCTACACTGAAATGGAGAGCCTGTCCTATAAAAGATATAGAAGCAATTTTTGGCTGGTCGCTCGTTTAAACGTTTGTTGCAAAAATAATCATTTGATTTTGGGATCCAGAAGGTGTCCCTGATGTTTTAGTCCTGTGGGAATGATGCCTGGAGGTGCCAAATTATTTAAATAAAAATAATGTTCCTTACAGTGGATTGAGAATCCTTTGTAACGATCAGGTTAAATTATTTTCTTTTGGCTTTATTCCTGCGAAAAACTCAGAATATCTGGATTATATCCATCCTGCCAATCACAACACAAATTGAAACATCCAAAACATTGCAAAAGGTTAAATTAACCCCGCCCACAGGGCCGGCGTGTCAGATCACTCAGGCCGCTGTCTTATGCCACCCTGGCCAGTGGGTTGAAATAATGATATTTCTGGCAGTCACCATGGAAAGCATGGTTACACATAGGCAGTAGGTGCACACCAAAATACAACTAATGAGTTGTTCCGCTAAGTGCTCATGGACCCTGTGCCACAGGCCAACAACTGCAACGGAGAAGCAGCTTATGCCTGGCTTTCCATCCGCTGTCGCCACCTCTCACCACATAGCGGTGCATGTGGAGATTGTTAGAGAGCCAAAAGTCCTGAAGTAAAGGGTTGAGCGTGTTACGGTTTGAATACTGGCTGGGTGGAGTAGAGGTAACACTGATCTATAACTGGAGACCGCATCCCGGCAAGAACACATCTCCAGTAAGTGTCCTTGGACAATACACGAGAAATCCATGTATTAATCTTTATAAAGCGCAGGATATTCAGCAGCGCTGTACAATGGACACAATATAGACAGGGTTACAATACATTGAACAACATTTTGACAAGCCCATACAGGAGGAAAAGAGGGCCCTATTCCCATGGGAACTTGCAAGCTAGAAGGGTTAGGGGTGGAAACAGGAGAGGACTGCAAGGTGAGAGTGATGGACTGGTTGCGTCAGTGAGTCGGGTGGTAGGGGGAAGTCTGACCGTACAAAGGAAAGCGTGCCAAAGGATGGGGCTGCGCGTGAGAAATCCTGTAGTCTATCATGGGAAGAGGTGATGCGGGGAGAAGCTTGGTGCAGGTCACTGGCCTTATGGAGCAGGCTGGGGTATATTTGGTGATTAGTGAGGTCAGGTAGAGGAGCAGAGTTAGTGAGAGCTTTGTAGGTCAGGGTAAGGATTTTGAAATGTAATTCTGCCATGTATCCTTCCTGGTAATACCAGCCAAAAACCGTGCATGTCTGCAAGTGTGTACACAGGGCTGCCCTTATTGGGTGTGGCAGTCCATGATATGGGAAGGGGCCTAGCATGGCATGCACATCACATAACCAGCACACTGGAATGCTGCAACTGGAGCCAAAAGGCTTAGTTTGCTTAAATGGTCAGCTGAAAGAAGGTGGGGGGGGGGTCCCTGATCAGTGACTGTAAAGGGCCGCAAGAATTCTGAGGACAGCCCTGCATGTTATAGTGTTGTATCTGAATGTAGCTGGGTTGTGCAGTTGGGGGGGGGGGAGGCAGAGCCTCATCTGTCAGTGCTTCATCTGATATTGAATCAGGTGTGAGCCTTGGAGGTCATTAAGGTTTGCCAGATCAGCCATGGTTTCCTGGACACCTAGTACATGCAGAAGGAGAGAACAGGGAAAAGTGCTGTCCTGCACTAAGTAGAATTCATATGCTGCAGGAAAGAAATCAAGGGAGGTCATATTCCTTTTTGATCTCTTCCATGCAGGGTGACATTTCTCATGCACTGCCCTTTCAGCATGAATAAATTCTGTCCCGAAAAAAAAAAAAAAAAAAACCCAGGGGTGATCTGGTAACCAAGGTCAGTGAGAATTGGGCAATTCCAAGGCATGGTAGCCAAAATCCTAATCCAGGAACTAGCCCGAAAAGGTGGGACCAGGTAGAGTTCATGCACAGTAGTAGACAAGAGCTAAATGTCTAAACACCCAAGCACTGCACCATTGGGAGGTGTCAGTCTATAAAAAGGGAAGTCAGAAACCGCGTGGCTAGCACAGGAGGACTCAAGTGCTTGGGTGTGCTTGTGTCTGGATTGAGTCCAAAAAAAAAAAAAAAAAACCCTGGCCACACTAGGAGCTTGACCATATAAAAAAAAAGGCCACACTATTGGATTCAAGCAATGTTTTAGTGAAGTGCCCTAGTCCTGCCTAATCCATCCACTACAGACATGTGCAAGCAACAATTAGAAACCTCATTCAGCAGAATAGCTACTATTGCCCACTTAGACCTCAGTCAGTCAATCTGTATACAGCACAGACATTAAGGGGTTAATAGCTATTCCATCCCCTGAATGAGGGTTTTTTAAATTGCACATGTATCAGTGAGTGAGTGGATGGATTAGGCATGACTAAGGCACGTCACTTGAATCCAGTACCTGCTCCAAATATTTTTATATGGTCAAGTGCCTGGTGTGGTTTGCTGATTTTTGGTTTATAATCAGGAAGTGAGCCCAGCCAAGGAGCTTGTTTTCCAGCACCATTTACAGTTTAATGAACTACAATCCTGCAAATGTGCCCATATAGTATTAGGCTGGATGCAGGAAAAGTGATACCTGCTCAAGTAGTGCGTCTAACTAGAAAATGTATTTTCCTTGTGGGGAGACCCTCAAAAAATGCAAAATTATGTAGGACACACCGTGGTGCCTTTTAAGCCAAGAGGCTTACCCAACTGGTGGAACAAAAGGTGCACCAGATCCCTGTATGGGCCTTGGGAGCAGTGGTCTTAATTTGGAGAAGCATCCACCACAGGTACTTGGTGATAGTAAGGCATAAAAGGTGTTTTGCTCAGCTTACACCCACTGATGAACGAGAGGTGATCCATTACCCCCATGGATTTAAAAATCAAAAAGTCAGAATGTGTAGTCCTATTTACTTTTCCCTAAGTGTAGAAAAAAAAAAAAAAATCCACATATTTCAGGTATAATAAATTGCTATACCACTAGTGGTTGCACTGGTATCCACCTTTTCCCTGCCTGCTCTCCATTTGGTAAACTTTATGGGGGATTTATCAAATCATGGATAAGCACTGGTAGCGTGTGGTCAACATTAAATCAAGGCAAGATCTACCCTACAATATGTCTATTCTAGACCTGAGCAATCACCACAAGATCCATTATATTGAAAATTAACCTTGTGCTCCCTCAATTAGTACCAATGTAGAGAATCACATGATTAAGATTGCTAATGAACCATTGAAAAAATTTACACAAGTGTACAGGCTTTTCCATGTTGACTTGTCATCTGTACTCAGATTTGCATATCTTTATCTGCTGCTTTGCACTCGCGCTATAAGAAAGCGTGTGCCAATTATTTTGTATTCAGCCATAATGTCTGAATTGCACAAACCATGTTAAGCTGTGACAGCACAACTTTAACCTAACCATCTGTATGTGCAAAACTAGGAATAGATGTGGGTTTCACTCATTGAGTACCGGCTGGGTGGAGTAGAGGTAATGTCACCACTCTGCATGGAGAGCCTGTGGAGTCATGGGTTCGATCCCAGCGAGCAACCTCTCCAGTAAGTGTCCTTGGCAAGACACCTAACGGTACATACTCGCATCACAGGACATACTTGAAAATGAGAGAAATCTCAACGTATCCTTCCTGGTAAAATCCTTTCACACAAAGGATGTATGACCAGAAGGTGATGCCTTAAGTGGCAGACACAGGTACTGCGCTTTGCAATAAGTATAGGTGGCGAGACCCTGCTGGGAGAATGCACCATTTCTGACATTGCATCCATGCTTGCTTCTATCATTTGATATGAGGGGGCAGTTTTACTGCAAGGGTTGACATACAAGATGTCAGCCTGCTGCAGGAGAAGCCCCTGAGGCAACACCAAGCTGTGGGGTTTGAGTGCCAAAATGGCACATTCAGTAATTGAATCAGCTTTTAATTTGACACCGCTGTCCTAGGGGTCCATCCCTAGTAATGATCATGCAACCTAGTAAACAATGTAAGAAGGTCCACTGAAAATCAGTTAGGAAGGCAAGAAATAGTGGTCAGGATGTGTAATGTTCCATCTTTTTGAAGTGTCAGGAAATGTGCATTTCCTGGCTGTCAGCGTGCAGACGTCTGAGACCACAGGCTGAGATGGGAATCTATGCAAGCGTTTGCATGTCTGTTGTATAGTGCAAGAACTGCAGGAAGAATGAAATTCCCAGGGACTTCAAGGCTCCTAAACCCAGGAGCAGTGATTGACAAGAAACTAAATGAACCAAATAAATTATATTGCGATACTGTCAGCCTCTGCATAAGTATTTAAATGCTACTTAACCTTACATTTAAGAAGCGAGAGCAGGTTCAAGGCAACAGGATTTTAAATAATGATCACAGCATCCAACAAGTTAAAATTTTAGTTTTATTATGCCACAAGTTGCATTGTTTGTAGCCATTTGAAATTATGCAGATATGGAAGCTGTTATAAGGGGAGGAAGATTATGGTGAAAAATGATACATGGCAAGAATTGCAGCACAGCATGGGGAAACCCAAAACCTAATGTTACTTTGTTAGCACAGCCATGTGATGGCCTAGAGGGAGCCATGCTTGTCAACTGCATATTCAAATCCACATCAAGTCCAAAAGCATAGACTCCTGTCCAAGACCAGAGGTTCAGGACTGTCCAAGACCATTAATGAGAATTGCAATGAAGGAAAGGGTTAATCCACTGTACAGACCAGCAGCTCCACTGCTACAAGTATATTTCACATCTATTTTCTGGACAGCAGTTTATGCAGTCTGCCTGCCAAGGTCACAGGCTTTTGGTGGCGCATCCGCGGAGTGCTGATGTCATTGACACAATTCCTAAGGAAAGGAAGCGAGACTAGATTAGTGGGTGAGAAAGTTTGTATAAAAAGTGTATATGTACAGAGTTCTAGGAGTTACAATTTAATAGAGCAATGTTCAGATTAATCTCTGCTTGAGGCCATTGTGTGACCCAAGTGGGCAATGGCCCTTGATGCAGAAGTTTCCTAAACTAACTTGTGCAGGGAGCACAGCTTCTCAGGCTGTTGGAGGAAACATTAGCCCAGTAGGTCACCTCCAGCAATGCTCCTGAAGGTCTACAACAGCTGCCATCTGGGAACCCTTGTAGCAATGCACCGATACATCTAGGTCCTGGAGTGCTAGTGGTTTGCCCCAGCCAATAGAGCTACACTGGGCCACAGGAGATCTTCCAAATGCTACAAACATGGTGAGCAGACTTAGCGTTCCTAGTGCTGTGGCCATAGGATAAGGCCCCAATATCACTATACCCATATGGGGCCAAATCAGTACATTTTTTTTGGGAGTAGCACCACACGCCAATGTTTTTCTCCCTATGTTTCTGGATATACAGCCACAATTCTCTGTACATCAATTGCATTCAAAAAGAATGTGAATTTTAGGCCAAAGATCTGATGAGGTCCTTGCTGTAGTTTAATTAGGAGGGCCATCGAAAAGGCCTTCCCAGGTTCTATTGATATCTGGAATAGCAAATCAAACGGCTTTTGAAAGAACAGGGAATAATTGGATTCTTGGACTACGTGTGCCATTTCCAATATCTGGGTCTCCAGCCAATAGTCTAGCAATGTGCCCATCATTGACCCTGCCCGCCATTTAGATGGCTGCCTTTATATGCCCCTAATAGCAAGTCACACAAGTAGAGATGGTCTAGGTCAGGGCTATGAAGCTACAGCCCCAGTGAATCATGGGAGTTGCAGTTCAGAAACATCTGGGGTGGCCAGAGTTATGCCCTAGTCTCTACTGAGGAGGCTGGATTCGAACCTGACAGTTCCATTTAGTAGGGATTTGCATGACTTGGTTTTGGATCATTTCAGGTGATTTGGACCAATTGGTTTTTTGCTTTGAGTTATCGCTTTGAGAATGGGACGTAGGTTACCACCAATAGAGTTAGGTATTTTGTGGGTGAAATTTTAGGTTTCACATCTTTGTTAAAGTCTTTAATGCAGCATATGAATCCACTGCTGGGAATGGGAAGTTCCTGGCATTGAGCAGGGGTTAGCATGTGTTAAAAAGCCTTGCATCTTTATAAAGTTAGCAAATGTAAAATTTCTGAAAATTCCTAAGAATGATTAAAGAAATTTATATGCCAAGTAATCTACTTCGTTAAGTGATCTGAAGTTTCCAGAAATGATCCCGAAATATGAAAGTTGTGAATTTTGTCTGAATTTGGAACGAAACGAATTGCACATGTCTAGATGGATGCATTACCTTTGTTAGAGGTGGACTGCAGGGCACACATATTCATTCCCTGTGCATTTCATGGTAGCGGTGGCGTTACACCAGTTGGAGGCTGAAGTGACACAGGTACTGCAAACAAGTCCATTGAGTATTGTATTCCTAGATGGTACCAAGAGGGAAAGTTAAAGTTAGTCTGATATTCATTGCATTATTGAATGTAGTCTGAAGCATGATCAGTGGAAGCTCTTCCATTGGGCGGCACCCCCTGATTTGGATGTATCAGTTGGGTGGATTAGAGGAATCACTGGAGACAGGTTCAAATACCAGCAAGAGCATCTCTCCAGCAAGTGTCCTTGCGTGAGACCCAAAAAAGTACTCATGGTAAAATACGTTCAACTAAAAAACAATTTAGCAAGCACTTGAGATGGAGTTTGAGCAACAGTAGGTGGTGTGTGAAAAGCTTAATGCATGCCTTTCCAACCTGTGTAACTATGCAACAGTATGAAATAAGCTAATGAGCTCAAGGCTAGTATGATTTCCTCAGGGCAGTTTAAAAACAGGTTTTACCAGTTCCAGCAATTGGACAGTTTTTTTACATGTTGGTCCCCACAGCAGCAAGTGGAAGATGCTCAGGAATCGGAGTCTGGATTGCGAGTAGACCCACTGTTTCCAATGCACTTATGTGGAGCACAGGCACTTTTAGCTGTCCGTGTCATAGGCCTAGGGAGGGGTTCCTACTCTGGCTCATGGTCAGAAGGCATGTGTACAACTGCAGTCTCCAGAAAAATGGCTGACACTACAGAGTTTAAGATGAGCTGGTATAGGGTCATATTTTAATGGACCGGGTGGGGGGGGGGGGTTAAGTCCTGCAGGAACTTAGTTCCCATTTGACTAATATACTGGGAATCAAATCCCTTTCTATATAGGATAACATTTTGTAAAGCTAAGTGGTTTTCCCTGAATTCAGGTACAGCGGGAAGGCATAGGAATGACAGTGTCAGTGTTGAGGAATGGCATGTCTAAAGAAGTTCTGCAATGGCTCCTAGTGATCTTGGAGAACCTATTACAGAAATTGCAGGGAGCTCCCACTTTTTTGGACCAACTTACTAGATGTCAGTGTTCAGCCAGCAGTTCTGTCCTTCAACGCTTACAAAGGGTCATACAAGACCCAGGTATATCCTGCAGACAATCATAACAGTCAGATGACTCAGGCAAGGGAACCAATTAGAAGATTACAGCTGCACACAGGTTTGTGCACTGATCTTAACTGGGTTTCTAGTGCTTCCCTGCAGTGTGTACAATTCATGTGCTGTAAGGGGAATTCACCAAGACTTACTTCATGCAGGGAGGAGCCTAGACTTCCCATTGGTGCGTAAGAAGTTATGCGAGAAGCTTATGGGAAATTAAGAGTTAAAATATAAGGAAGAAAGGAGTAACAAAAGCTACCAGTTGGCAAATACTTAGCATTTTCTAGCTTTGCCAATTGTACAATTTGAACCAAGGTTGCATGTGTTATAACACCCACAGACAGGCTACAAATCAGGACCAGCCAAGCTAAGATCTTGTAAAGGCATTCACAGATACCATAGAACCAAGATTAAAAATTCTTGGAAGATCACCTACATATGGGTAAAGTTGGGGTGCAGTTGTCAGTCTCACAGCATGTTGTGCCAAGCCTGTGCACGATATTGTTAATGATACTCAGGCTTCCTTGCAGGTTACATTCTTTCGTCGGAACGCAATATCGCATGTAGTGCCTGGAAAACACTGTGCCATCTGCAGAGAACAAACGAGAATATATTGGATTCACTACATTATGACAAGAACTAGTTCGTTTTTTTGGAAAAGGTGGCTTTAGCTTAGTCTGATATATCTAGACATACAGGGCTATTCAAAAGCGGTTTAGAGCAGAAGTGAGATTCTAGGTCAAACCAGAAAAAGTCTCCCATTTCTTTCCAAAGCGACCATTTTGATCTAGAATTTTCCATTCTCCTGCTGTTCACCTTTGAGCACCCTGTAAGATTCAGGACACCTGACAAAGCCTGAACCTTAACGGCAATCAATGGGTTAAATTAATTTATGGGGCTTTAAATTTTAGCCGAGTGGAAGTAATGTAACTTGGCTACCCATGATCAGACAAATGAAGTTCCAAACAAGATAAAACTAAGGCACAATAAAATAGAAGCAATCTTAATAAACTCATAGCCAAGAATTTTTTGTGCAACTTTATCCAGATTAAATCAGCAACAGCAAGTTAGTTAAACTAATTATCTCAGCTCTGCACATTGAAGCCATACTTCCTGTAGTTTCCACATAAGTGGCGCCGCACATATGATCAGAAGGACAGGAAGCACTGAGTCCGTCACAGAAGTTCATCCCAAGAGAAACACATTGTACACATGACAGAGCGTGACCTGAAAAAGCAGCAACAATTCTGCAATTAAATTATTGCAATGCATTAACCACTTCGCTGCTGAGGACGCGCTCAGCGCGTCCTCAGCAGTCCCGCTGGTATGCGGAGGACGCGCTGAGCGCGTCCTCCCATCGGGGTCAGCGTTCGGCCGGTTCTGGCCGATCGCTGGCCCCTCCGGTGCGGGCTGACATCCTGGATGTCAGCCCGGCATCCGGACCAGCAGCCGCCAGAATTAGGTGTCATCGCGGGGGCGCGATGACACCTAATTCAGGCGCCCCCCGCATCGGACCTCCCTCCCGATCGGCGGCGCACAGGGGGTTAACCCAGGCATCATTTGGAAGGGCACAGCCTGCCCTTCCAAATGATGCTGGCATTAACCCCTGGGGAGCTGGATCGCAAATCGGCGCTGAAAAGCACCGGTTCGCGATCCTTTCCCGGAGCTGGCCGACATCTTGGATGTCGGCCAAGCCTCCGGGAACTCCCCAGAGGACTGGCGTCATCGTGCGTAGCACGATGACGCCAGTCCTAGACTTAACCCCTAACTGCCACCAACTGTGGAGATAGGGGTTCAATGAACTCCCTATCTCCCGATCTGTGGCAGCTAGGGGTTAAATTTTGGTATCGTTGGATCGGCCAGAGCATGGCCGTTCCAACGATACCAAACATGAAGGTGAAAAATTTTGAAAAAAAAAAAAATGAAATAAAAAAAAAAATAAATAAACACTTTATTTTTTTTGGTTTGTTAATGCAGCAATATTGTTCCCATTTCAATTATAATGTGAACAATGATGCTGCACTAATGATTTTTGTATGCGGTGCGTTTGTTTAAAAATAGTGTCATTTTCCCCAAAAAAAAAATGTAACGAGACCCCATCTCTAATTTTTTAAACAAGCGCACCCCATACAAAATATAACCGCAATTGCTCGCATGTTAAAATGTTGAAAAAAAAACACTTTACACATTGGAAATTATTGAAAATACATATTTTATTTGCATTTTTTGTTATAATATACAGATGACATAACGTATACATATAATAATGACATATTATGAATCTACTGAGTCTGACGGAAAGAACGATATATAATATGTCTGGGTCATATACTAAAATAAGCCTTCAAAACACGTTTAAACATGATGCGCAAAACAGGTAAAAATGACCTCAGCATAGGGGCGGGAAAAGCCTCAGCAGCGAAAGGGTTAAAGAGATCGCATTAGCATATCAAAACCATTGCCACACTTTCTAAAAATGCAAAGTTAAGGCCCCTGTGCAGAAACAACCCATCATAACATTCTCCAATAACCCTTGATAGAAGCTGCAGAGAAGTGAATACTTCAATAGCCAGGGAACACTGGGGTGACGCTCTGCTGTGAAGGGATAAGATTTAGGGGTTATGAATAAAACTAGGAAAGTACACAAGGCTTTTTTTGGAAGCTGCATTGTTAGACATGTGCACAAAAACAAAGTTGGATTATTTGTACTAGGGTAGAAAGTAATCCCTGTCCATGGTGCTGAAATATGTTCCAGCACCTGCTGAATGCTGCCAGACTGTAAAGAGAAGATTGCATTTGGCAAAGAAAGCCAGTTTAAGTAATTAGGAATCCAAAAAGTATTTTTTATTGGCAGCAAAAAAAGCTTACATTTGAAATCTATGGGATTTGCCGGTTTAAACCTGAACAAGCCAAAGATCAGGGCATTTGTGTGCTGGTAGATGGTCTGACTAGATTAACAATTACTTCTTTATGGGAAATTTTACTGCTGCCGAGTTGCACCATGACCTGTGGCACTTAGATTCAGCAACATGGCCAGGGACACCGTGCTGAATTTAAGAGACTGTATAAAAGGGGATTTGTAAAGACATGTTATATTCAGGAAGCACTTTTGAAATCCGAAACGGTTAAGGTCATTTGATTACTACTAAAAATCCCCACAAGCAGAAAAAAAACCCCACATTTACTGCATCTGACAAGCCATTTCCGACATGTGCAACACAAGTTCTAAACTCTAGAGCCCTTTATCTGGGCAAACTACTAAAAAAGGGAGCAGCTTTTGAACAGGCTCAGGCTGACCTTTGCAAAGTCTAATTTACCATAGAATTGGTTCTCAGGCCACGGTTGCAGGAAAGTTATAATTTGTGCCAGTTATGCCTTCATAGGGAAGTCAAAAGTAAACCTACCGATTGTGAAAAACACTTTGTGGTAAAAGCCTGGTTTACGTGTGCAAAGATCATCCTTTATGCAGATTTAAGGCTTATATCCCTCCCCCCCATAAGTTAACTGAGGATTTCTGCCTGAAGTCAGCCTCACCCTGCAATGATTAAGATCCAGTCTACCTAGGGAGGAAGAATGCTATGTGGGGTGTTTTGCCTACAGCCAGTGGTGTATTTAGGTTTTGTGCTGCCCTAGGCCTGACTAAACTCGTGCACCCCTAATTTAAATTTGACGCACCCCTTCCTGGTTAATCCCCACCCTTCCTCTTTAAGATCCGCCTTTTCCTCTATATTAAAAGTGGATACCAAGTGCCTACTTGTATATTTTGTATACCATTTCAAATGTAGGCAGAAAAAACACAGCGCTTTAGAAGACTGAAGTCCAAAAAAAGACAGTGGGGTAGATACTCGATATGTCCATAAACTGAGATCGTTGTCTTTAAGGGTAGATCTTCACAAAACAATGCCGATGAGGTATGCACTGTAGGGAGGAAACAAAACAAGGGAACCAAAAATTGCGCAGTAGGACAGTACCACAGTGAGAGTATTATGTATCAATTTTCAACTCAACATTCTGTGGAGCCTACAACTGGCTCCCAGGAATAAAGCGAGCAGGGACTTTAAGTTAGGTGCCCATAAAACCTTCAAACGACTTCCTCAGGATTCACCGGGAGTAGGGATACTGTGGAAAATTTGACAGAAACCAAAAAGGCACCTCCTAGTGCAATAAATCCCACACAACTTTATGTTATAAAAGGAGATAGCCGAATTCAAACTCACACAGCTGTAGAGCCCTCTATTGGCTCGTCACAATACGCTTAGGGAATCATAAGGTGTTTCCCCAGACCTTCTTTGCAGGAGTTATGGAGGCAGACAGCAATTAGAATAAAAAAAATAAAAACATTTATTCACTTTAAAATAGATAGATCATATCTACCAGACCAGAGACCAGGACGCGTTTCGCCAACAAAGGCTTCCTCAGCTGGTTATCATATGTCTAGTCTTGCTGCCATTTTATACAATACACATTCTATTAACAATTTAGAAAATCAGTCACTTTGAAATCATCATACTTGAACTCAGGTGTGCTTAATTGGTACCCGCCATTTGCGCATGATTAGAGGCCCTGCGTGTCACCCCGGAACGCGGAAATGGAAGATTAACACAGCAAAAGGAAAATTTATTCCCTTTATTGTAAACATTGCGCCCGCCATTTTGCGCATGCGCACATACCCCGCGCCCCAAGCTGGAACGCAGGATCTCCAAGCAACCGCGCGGCTCCGAATATGACCTCAAAAACATCCTCAATCGAGATAGGGACACATAAACAGCGGTCCCTACAACACTGGGCTAATAAATAGGAGAATCGCATGTGTTTAATTGACCAGTTAAATAACAATGCTACATTGGGGGGGGGGTCGCTATTAAGTGATGCCGCAATACCGCAGACCATGTATAGAAGACATACTATTTTGAACCTATGGATGAGTGTCTTTAAATGTAACCAATGGATATTACGTGTACCTAATCTGATAAACTAAAATGTATTGGCATGCGGGATGTGGGCATATGTCCAGTATAAAAACAGAGTTTAACCTGAGGTGCTCTAAATAGATCTATAGTGCATTCTAAAGGGAGAAAAAATAATAAGTGCATGGACATAATATAGTATTTGTATTAGTAAAACTCCAAATCGTAAATCTAATCTAACGATTTTATAAATACTCACTTGTGTAGTATTGACTCATTAAGTAATGAATATAGTCTGTGCTAGATATAAAGTGAGTCTATATAAAGTGATAGAGTGCAATAAATATATAATAGTTGGTGCTATCTCTGGCAACATAAATACATGTGATAAATAGAAAAGTAGGCTAAAAGGTTAGTATGTAAAAAGGAGGGGAAGGGAGAAGAAACCGAAATCTAAAAGGAAATGAACTAATTTGAAGTCGTTATTTAAGCCTCCCGGTATTAGGGTCCCAAGATCAAAAATCTGTTTCATCTCCTCTCTCCAAGGCCGTAGTTTCGCTCACTCCCCTATTAGTACATCTCACTTTTTTCACAGCAAAAAATTTAAGGCCTCTTGGGCATCCGTTATGAAATAATTTAAAATGTTGATACAGAAGGCTTCTCATATTGCTTATTAATGTTCCTAACGTGCTCAGAGATTCTCACATTCAGGGCTCGGCTTGTACGGCCTACATATTGGAGTCCACATGGGCACTCCAAAAAAGGTACAATACATTTTTAGAGTAAAAAGTCAGGATTTTCTTAATCCTGACCGTTTTCCCTGTTTTTTTATTAATGAAGCTCTCGTTATGTCACTTCTTGTTTCCTGTAGACCTACAAGCCAGACATTGGCCACAGCCATAATAGGCTTCTTTTACATGAAAGTGATTGACTATTTTTTTGTCAATAAATTTGCTCTTAACCAATCTTTTTATGTTGTTTGCTCCTCGAAAAATAATTCTGGGTTTATCCCCTATGATCGAATAGAGATCCTTATCTCTCTTTAAAAAATGCCAATGTTTTCTAAGAACCTTTTTAATTAAAACACTATTTTCGTTAAAATCACAAAGAAAAGGGACTCCTGTCATCGCTTCTGTCACGGTTCCCGGATCCCACCATGCAGTACTTAACTCCCAACACTCCACAAAAACCCAGAAGCTACCAACAGTGTAGCTGTGAATGATCCCTATCTGTCTGGTCCTTAGAATTGGCCAGGTAAACTAGCTAGACAGAAAAGGGTTAACAATACAGAGAGGAGTCAGCCGAGCCAGAATCAGGAATACAGAGTTCAGAATGGTCAAATGGAATAGCCGGGTCGGTATCAGAGCAGTAGCGTAGTACAAGCAAATAGTCTAGGGCAACAGAAGGCAGAATGGTCAGAACACAAGCAGAGGTCAGTAACAGGTTAAATCAATATAGCAGTCAGGTACAAGGAGCTCAGGATGGAAAACCACGATCTGGCAACTTCTGAAACTGAGGGTTTTTAAAGACCTTCACCAGGCCATGCCCCCCACTCAAGCCACACCTCATGCAATCACCTCCCTGCCTGTCTCCATTTAAACCGGGCAGTGGTCAGCGAGCAGCATCAGACTTGCTGTCCTCAAGCACACAGGTAGGGCTGGAAGCCCCCAACGTTACAGCTTCTTTCCTGGTTTTATATTGTATAAGGTTATTTTGATCTACCATTTTTAAATCTCTTATTAACCCTTCCAGTTCAACTTCATCGTAGCCTTTATCGATAAACTCTTGTTTCAGAATTCCCACTTGTTCTTCAAAAATCACATTGTACAATTCCTACGTAGCCTAGTGAACTGTCCCTTTGGGATTCCTTTCAACCATATCATATTGTGACAGCTTGTCTTGTCTATATATGTGTTAGGTTTTAGTTTCTAAGGTTCCATCTTTCACATAGATCTCCAGGTCGAGAAAAGAAATTCTCTCTCTACTCCACTTTCTCAAGTTTTATGCCCCATTCTTCATTATCCAGACTCGTCAGGAAATCCAACAGTTCCACCTCCCCCCCTCCATATGAATAGTAAATCGTCTATGTATCTCCTATAGAATGGGACTCGATCCTGCGCTCAGTCACGCGAACCATAGACAAAACTGGTTTCCCAGCCTGCCATATAAAGGTTTGCGTAACTGGGCGCAAACCGAGTACCCATAGTTGTTCCCCTCGTCTGAATATAAAATTCTCCATCAAATTGGAAATAATTGTTGTTCAATATGAACTCTATCCCGTCCATTACAAAATCTGTTCTTTTTCCAAACTTCTAGATGTAGTTAATTGGTCCTTAACCACTTCCATTCCTTTTCCATGGGGAATATTACTATACAACGAATTTACGTCACATGTCACAATAAAATATTCTTCCTTCCACTGGACCTCTTTCAATCTTTGCAATATGTCTATAGAATCTTTAGTGTAAGAAACTATATTTTTGACAATGGGCTGGAGAATCTGATCGACATATTCTGACAGGTTGCTGGTAATCGAGTTAATCCCTGAAACGATGGGTCGCCCTGGGGGGGTCAGTTGGATTTTTAGGTAGTATATAAAAAGGGATTTTTGGGTATAAGTTATGGAGAAATTTATGTTCCTTATCAGTTATAGATTTCTTTTCCTTCATCCAATAATGTCTTTAGTTTTATTTTAATCTCATTAGTTGGATCCCCTTTTATTACTTGGTATGTTACACCATCCTTGAGTATCTTATTAACTTCCAAAACATATTTTTCTTTAGATAGAATCACCACACCTCCCCCCTTATCCGCACCTAACTTAAAGTCCCTGCTCGCTTTATTCTTGGGAGCCGGTTGTAGGCTCCACAGAATGTGAGTTGAAAATTGATACATAATACTCTCACTGTGGGTACTGTCCTGCGCAATTTTGGTCCCTTGTTTTTGTTTCCTCCCTACAGTGCATACCTCATCGGCATTGTTTTGTGAAGATCTACCCTTAAAGACAACGATCTCAGTTTATGGACATCGAGTATCTACCCCACTGTCTTTTTTTGGACTTCGGTCTTCTAAAGCGCTGTGTTTTTCTGCCTACATAATTGTCATTCGGGTATTTAGAGGAACCCCCTATACAGCATTCAGCGAGTGGGATAGATACCATTCCAGTGGGCGCTTCACCCCCTTTTCCTTTCGACCATTTCAAATGTATCTATTGAGATAAATAAAATTATGAAATGTTTAAATTCAAGTATTTTTACAAAGAACAGCCACGCATGTCAAGTAAACAGGATCACAGCCGCTCTAAATGGAACAAAATCCACAGAAATGTGCACTGCATATGAGCGTATCACAGAGCTGCATAGCAATAAAACCCACAGAAATGTGCAGTGTGTATGAGCGTATCCCAGAAGCTCCAGGGCAATAAAACACAGTAATATGCAGTGTGTATCACAGAATCCACAGCAATAAAACTCCCAGCAAACCGAGTGTATATGAGCACACAGCAATTATTTATTCTACATTTACCTGCCTCTGTCCGCAGTAGGGCTGTGTGCAGAGTCAGCAGGGACTGTACAGACTCAGCAGGAGGTCCCTCCAGGCCACATTAGGATCACGGCTGTGCGTGGAGCCATCTTATCAGCAGTGGGGTGCCACTGCCAGAGGGTGCACCGTGGCTTTGATTCCCTTCGCGGTGGGTGTTCAGTCCAGAATAGAGTGAGAGTCCGTGTTAACGAAAGGGCGGGCAGTTGCGTGCATGCGTGTCACGTGGTTCAGCCAGTCAGGTGGTACTGAGAATCAGTACCACCTGACTGGCCGGACCGAGTGACCTGCACGCAAGCAGCCTCACCAGGAGCCAGGCAGCTCAATGACAAAATTTCTATCACTGCAGTGCTGGTTAAGGAAAGGTCCACTTTAAACAGCAGTAAGCAGACAGGGCTTCATATTCTGCTGATAACCCCCCTTTAACTGCCATCTCTCTCTGGACACAAATCACATCCCCCTCCCCTCTCCTAGAGCTGCTGCGGGCAGGGGAGGAGCTATGGAGGGAGGAGAGGGGGATTTTTATTCTATTCGATTTTATTCCGTATGCAAACGCCATGCTCCCCTGCTCGTTGTTTGAGAACACAGCTCAAAGCTGACAGTGACAGTGGCACCTCCTAGTACCCCCTAATGACACCAATAAATCACTGGTACCTGGGGCAGCCCGCCCTCCACCACTCTAAGTACACCACTGCTCTGGTGATATGCTCACACACAAGTTTGGCGAACTGCCAGCAAGTACGGTGCTGTTTGAAGGCAGTGCAAATCCCCATAGAGAAGTAATGGTTAATCTATTCAGAACACCAAACAGCAGAGAAAGGTCAGTGAAATGCCCTGATGTTCGGTGGTGTCAATCAGCAGGTTTATTCAGGCGAACCCCATAGGTGTCAGTTAAAAATATTCCCGTTTTTTATGCAATATCTAAAACCATTTATTATTTTAATCTGCAGTAAAAAGTCTATTTTTTTTTGTACCTTTTAGTGATTTCAGAATTTTTTGGGCTAAATTCTTTTTAATAGCGGTTCTCCTTTTTCTGTAAAAGAACTTTATTATCAATCATAGGATCTTATGTAAATTCCAGACATTTTCGTTCAGTAGTTCTTTTGAAAACAGGCCATGGGTTTGCGGTGGCAGCATACAGCGGCCAACTCCATGCACTTGAGACCCTGCGGTGAATGGTGAATTCACTGCAGGGTTGGGAAATTTTATTCCCCGAAGTGCAGGGAACTACAGAACACCAAAATGTTGGCGTCATTTCGGTGCTCTGTGAGTAACCCAATTAGTGGTGAGGTTTTTTGTTGCCCCCTGGAAAGTGAAAGCCTAGGCCTTGCCTACCCAGGACATACTTGAAAATTAGTGACATCGATGTTTACTTCCTGGTAAAATAGTTTGAAAAAAAATTTTTTTTTGGGGTGGGGGCCACCCAGCAGGCCGCCGCCCCCCGGAAAGTGCCACCCTAGGCCTTGGCGGCCTAGGCCAAACTACCAGTGCCTACAGCAGACTTAATTTGTGTATCGAAGATGTTTGAGATTGCATTTGCATCTTCCACCCAGAATGCTTTGTTGCATAGGTCTTATTTGACTCCATTTTTTGCAGTTTATAGTCACTCCTGCAATGACAAGTGTTTAAATAGGCAATCTAGGAATGGGGCAATAGGTGAAGAGGAACTGGTCAGAATGACCAGCACTGGTGTAGGTTGCAGGAATCTAGTGGCATGGTAGTCAAGCCTATGTTGAAGTGGGATAGGGAATAGCGGGCAAACTACAGCCCTCCAGTGCAATAGATGACCAAAGAATCAAGGGAGGTTTTGTTTAGACAGTCACTAGTGTCACAGCCCTGGGAAAGGGGATCATTTCAGAAAGTTGGGAGGGTTGAAGGAGCATGGGGGGGGCGCTAGACAACCTAGAGCGCAGTCATGCCAAGTCCAGATACCCCCAGGTCAAAATAGCTAGTCAGAAGTTTGACTATGCCCAGCATAAATATGTTACATAGGAAGGGCTTTAAGCTAGTGAGCAACCACAAAGGATCACATAACATGGCTTCATACAGCAGTCTGGATCTAGAAGAGCGTTCAGATGTCAGAATTTAACCCTTTACCGTAAAGGAAAAGAAAAAAAAACACATTGAAGCAATCACCAAAGCACAAACTGTCATAAGACAATTCTTAAATATGAAACAACCCAAATATTCATAGTTTAGACAAAGACTCACCAGTAGAAATAAGGGCTAAAAGAACAGCCAGGAATCCAAGCACAGACCTCATGGTGACACTAGTGCAGGAACTCAGGCACACCATATACTCTGACCTATCAGATCACAGCACTTAATCATGACATCTTATAAAGGGAATCAAGGCGAAGGTGTGGTCAGGGCAGGTGCCAAAATACATGGAAGGAAGTGAGAGGAGATTAAACTCACATGTTTTGAGTAGGGTTATTCTGACTCAGATCGTTGTATAGCGATTTATCCCTTGCAGAGACCTCTATGCCTGGCCTGTATAAGTAGATGCAATCACCGAGGACAATCCTTATCAGATAGCTGAACTCACCAGAACACCGTTTATTTCCACGACTTGCTTTATTCCATATATCAGGTTACAGCAGATCACAGGATACAGCAGATGATGGAATGAGATATTCTTTGCGGTCAAAAAATGATTCTGTCCTAACTTGAGGATGAATATACATGTGCTGCTGGATAACTACACCATGCTGCAGCTCTTACAAGAAGGAAGGGTGGAACTAAACACACACATGAAGTGCATCATCATAAAGCGAGGGAAAAAAGAAGGAAAGCATGTACAATACAGAAAGACCACTAGGTGGCAGCATAAGGCAACATAAGGATATCTATACACTATAAATCCCCATCTAAATGAATAACTGTAACAGCACACTCCCCGTCTGGCATTGAAAATGTCACTATATATACATCATAACGGTAGTTATGCAAGTGCAAATAACGACAGTGTAATTTGCTAGATGTCTTGAAAACCTAAGTAAGTTCAGTCTCCAAGCGGTAAGAGCAAAATAAGTTCCGTGATAGGTCTGATAAAAGTCTTTACAGTTCCTTGTCTTGCGACCTTCACCTCCACCTTACGTACCTTACCATCATCGCTAGATATGCTCTTTTTAATAAGTCCCATAGGCCACTCTATCCTTTCGGCTTGCTGGTCCTTGAGGAGAACGAGATCTCCAACTTGAACGTTCGGTTTCAGGCGTTGCCATTTCCTGCGTCCTTGCAGAGTGGAAAGATACTCCATCTTCCAACGATTCCAGAAGCAGTTGGCAAGGTGTTGTACTCGCTTCCACTGGTCGTAGCACATTTTTCCTGCTTTAAAGTTTCCAGGTGGAACAGGAACAGTCCCGAGTTTCTGGGTAGGAAGAGTAGCTGGAGTAAGAATGGTTGGGTTCTCTGGATCTGTAGACACTGGAACAAGTGGTCTAGAATTGATTATGGCACATGCTTCTCGCGATGGAGAAACGTTCAAAGCGTTGACAGCCCATGACGAGTCTTTGTGCAGTTCTGGTGACAAGAGGAGTTTTGGCCTCAGGAGGAATATTTGGATCTTCGTCAGGATTTTGAAGACCAAAGACGTCACCTGTTGTGTCTTCTGGATGATCCAGCAGGAATTCCGGACCTTGTGGTAGGCGACAGCTGCTATGGCGTCAGAAGATGCATCTGAGAAGATGTGAAGTTCCTTTCTCTGACTTGTAGCAAGAGAAGCTGAAGTGTAGCAGCGTGGTATGTGAATTCCATCTAAGGCATGTAGAGATTGCTTCCAGGAATTCCACTTTGAAAGCTTGTCTACTGGTAGTGGAGCATCCCAATCTGTAATAGTCTCTGAGAGCTGTCTAAGTAAGGATTTACCCTGTATGGTAATGGGAGCCACGAATCCCACTGGATCGTATAAACTGTTCACCACCAACAGAACACCACGTTTGGTAAATGGCTTGTCTGCAAAGCCGACTTGGAAGCCGAAGGTGTCCTTTAATAAGTCCCACCGCAGGCCTAGGCTTCTCTGTACGGGTGGCATGTCCATTCCCAGATTTAAGTCCTTAAACCCTGTGGCATAGTCACCAGGTTGAAAGGCCTTCATGACAGCAACACTATTTGACGCAATCTTGTGTAGTCTGAGGTTAGCTTCAGAAAGCATACCTTGTGTCCTTTGGAGCAGGTCTATGGCTTCTTCATTTGTGGGTAAGGATTTAAGTCCGTCGTCCACGTAGAAGTCTCTCTCAACGAAGTGCCGAGCATCTTCTCCATACTCCTTTTCTCCGTCAAGAGCAGTCCTTCGTAGACCATATGTTGCAACAGCAGGTGAGGGACTATTTCCGAAGACGTGTACCCTCATGCGGTATTCAATCATCTCATTGTCCATGTTGTCACGGTGCCACAGAAACCTCAGGAAGTTCCTATGGTCTTTTTGTACAATAAAACAATGAAACATTTGTTCAATATCAGCAGTTATGGCGACTGGCTCCCTTCTGAACCTCATGAGTACACCTACGAGGTTGTTGGTCAGGTTAGGACCAGTGAGAAGAACATCGTTCAGGGATATGCCTTGATACTTGGCACTGGAGTCAAATACTACCCTGATTTGTTTTGGCTTACGTGGATGATATACTCCGAAGAAAGGCAGGTACCAGCACTCCTCATGTTCTCGAAGAGGTGGAGCTGGTTCAGCGTGATTATTGTCAAAGATCCTTTTCATAAAGGCGATGAAATGGTCCTTCATTTCAGGTCTGTTGTTTAGTGTTCGTTGTAGTGACTTGACTCTGGATAAAGCTTGTTCACGATTGTTTGGAGTTTGACCCTTGCAGCACGAAGAGGTAATGGTGCTACCCAGCTGTTAGACTCATCCTTGAAGAATTCTTTGTCCATTACTTTGATAAATTCTCTGTCTTCAACTGATAAAGCTGTTTTGTTGTCATCGCTTGTAGTACAAAACACTGTGGTACCTAGGTTGTCATCACAGAGGATAGGAGTGACGTCGGACACGCAGATAATGTCAAGAGGCTTCTCCTTTACGTCATAATGGTGAGGACACGGTTTGAAGTGGGATACACGTCCGTTCCCTAACACGTGAGTTTTGAATGAGTGGATCTCAGATGACGTGTGCATTTTATCCAAGCATACATTGCCCACTATTACCCAGCCCAGGTCAAGTCTTTGTGCATAAGGGGCATCGTCTGGTCCGTCGCACTGTTCGCGTACTTTATGTACTCTGAGAATGTCTCTTCCTAGCAGGACCAAGATTTCAGCATTCATGTCCATTACTGGAATCTCATCTACAAGATGCCTTAAGTGCGGATGGTGATATGCAGCCTCTGGAGTAGGAATCTCTTCCCTTTCGTCTGGTATCTGGTCACATTCAACTAATGTTGGTAGGAGTATTCCCTCTCTCCCCTTGACGTGAGAGACCATAAACCCGTTGGCCCTTCTGCCGAAAGTCTCTACGCGACCAGAACAGGTTCTGAGAGTATACGGTGCTGCGTGTCCCTTTATGCCGAAGATCTCAAAGAATTTAGGCTTAACAAGCGATCTGTTGCTCTGTTCATCTAATATGGCATACATCTTCGTGGCTTTCTCAGGTTGACCCTCTGGGTATATCTTGACTAGGCATACCTTGGCACAGCATTTGTTATCTAAGCCTTCTCCACAGACCTCCGTGCATGAAGAAGAAATATTCCCTATAGTCGGAGCATTACCTTGTTGCTCCCCGCCATGATTTGAGACAGGTGCAGAGGTAGGTAGCTGCTGTGGGTTGTCTGGAAGTGGAGTGGGGTGCATAGCTGTAACATGTCTGTCGCTGCTGCATTCTGTACACTTGATGACAACTTTACAGTCTTTAGCAAAATGTCCATAAGACGCGCAGCACCTGTAGCATACCCCAAGTTTTTGAAGAATCTCCCTGCGCTCTTGTAAAGTCTTTGCCCTAAGGCCACGACATTTCTTTAAAGGGTGAGGCTTCTTGTGAATAGGGCACTGACGATTAGGGTCTTTATCGCTATCATCTGAATCCCTCTGGTTTGCACGAGAGGACACGGGTGGTGAGATGTCTGTCCTTTTAACAGATATTGTTCTATTAAAGTCTCTACGTTTAGCCGCTGTGTTATCATACCTTGATGAGGATGCTGGTGATGATGATGAAGCTGGCAAGTTGGTTTCGCTGAAGCTGGGATCGTTTCTTGTCCAGGCTTGTTCGCTGATGAACCTGCAAAAATATGAGAATGGAGGGAAGGATACGTTATAGTCTCTTTTGTATCTTGAGCCGTGTTGCGCCCATTTCTCTTGCAGGCCGTATGGCAGTTTAGACGCCACTGGATTGACACCATGAGCAGTGTCCAGGAAGCTTAGTCCAGGTAGACGTGGGTCTGTCTTTGCCAACTCTAGCTCCATGAGGAGATCACTCAGTTCTTGGAGCTTGCGATAGTCCTTGTTACCTATTTTTGGGAAGTTTTGCAGTCTCTTGAACAGAGCGCCTTCTATGGCTTCAGCGCTGCCGTAAGCTTGCTCAAGTCTTGCCCACGCAGCAACGAGACCTGCATCCGGGTGGTCAACATGTACTGTTCTCAGTCTTTTAACACGATCTGTGGATTCTGGCCCCAGCCACTTTATGAGCAAATCAAGTTCCTCCTTGGTAGTAAGGTTCAGATCAGCAATAGCAGCCTTGAAGGTTGCTCTCCAGGCCCTGTAGCTCTCTGGACAGTCGTCGAACCTTGAGAGGCTTGTGTTAATGAGCTCTCGGCGTATCATATATCTGGCGAAGTCAGTCAAGTCTGATCTCTCACTCTTTGGTGCCAAAGTAACTTGAGGAACCGCTTGGGTGTTAAAGTTCTCTGGTGATGAAGGGTGAGGTTTACCAGGATAAAATGACGTTGCAAGAACGTTTAACTTTGGTGTAGTCTCTAAGGCTTCTGCTGGCTGCGGCTTGAGCTGCGGCTTGTCACTGGGATTCACCTTGCTGGCAGAATGAGTTGATGTGATTTGCTGTGTAGCTGTTCTTGTGTTGTGGACTGGAAGAGGCTCAGGCATTTGGAGCCAAGAGGTCTCTGCGTTGAGAGTCGGAACAGTGTTGGGAGGAGGTACAGGAGATGACTGTGTATTGTTGCAAATGTTATGCTGTAATACGTATTTGCTAGTGCGTTCGACTGGGTCTTCCAGTTCTGCTGGGATAGGGCAGTCTGCATTAGTACTTTGTCCCATTGCTTCTTCGAGAACCTTCAGCCTCGCTACGGCACCTGCTTCCTCCTTTTCCATTTGCAGAATCTTGATTTGGGCTTCCATCTCTGCTTCTAACTCTGCTTGTTTTTTAGCAAAGGGGCCTTGCACTTTCTTTGACTCCACATCAGCACGGGCCTCTATTAGCTTGTCGCTTAACGTTGAATGTCTGGAGCGAGAGGATCTGGAAGAATGTGCAGTGTGCTTGGTTGATGTGGATCTGTGCGATCTGGTCTCTTGCAGTTGAGCAATGCGGAATTCTGCCCTTTCTTTGGCAACTTGCACTAGGAGGTCTCTTTGTTGGTTTAGTGCATCAGTCTTGGTCAGTTCTGCTGAAAAGTCTTCCATATTTTCGAGTCCTGCAAGAAGTCTGTGTATTTTTCTGACAGCCTCTGGTAACGTTTATAAGCAGCAGACAGACGATCTATAGAGTCTCTTAATTCAGCTGGGTGATTGTTAAAGTGTGGTAAAACTGACATGCATTGTGAAGTTCTGTCCCACAGGTCCGTCAGATTGCTGGAGAGCTCATCTCTAGTGTATTCATAGTTTTCTCTGAGTTTCTGTGTCGGTTTTATTGTGCGTTTGGGTTTTACACTCTGTTCGACAAACTCTGCAGAATCTGCTCCTTGTACGTCTGCAGGTTCAGGGACGTGATGAATCTGCGTCGGTTCAGCCATAATAGAGTGCACAGAACCTTGTCTGGACATTTTATACGTTTTTGCAAAAATAGTACTGTCTCTTTAAGAAGATGAACGACAGCTTAGACAGGCAGGTAACACAGTTCAATGCAGAGAAACAGTTTTTAATATTCAGTGAGATGCAGTAGAAGTGAGATGCAGTAAGCTTATGCGATCATGTGCTTCCCCAAGATGGCTGATGGCACTGAGCTTGATTGCAGATTAAACACACACACATGTGCTTCCATAAAATGGCCGATGGCACTGGGCTTGATTGCAGATTAAGCACACACATATATAATAGCAGTCTGTAGGATTCTACAAATTTTTTGACTATTCTGACTCAGATCGTTGTATGGCGATTTATCCCTTGCAGAGACCTCTATGCCTGGCCTGTATAAGTAGATGCAATCACCGAGGACAATCCTTATCAGATAGCTGAACTCACCAGAACACCGTTTATTTCCACGACTTGCTTTATTCCATATATCAGGTTACAGCAGATCACAGGATACAGCAGATGATGGAATGAGATATTCTTTGCGGTCAAAAAATGATTCTGTCCTAACTTGAGGATGAATATACATGTGCTGCTGGATAACTACACCATGCTGCAGCTCTTACAAGAAGGAAGGGTGGAACTAAACACACACAGGAAGTGCATCATCATAAAGCGAGGGAAAAAAGAAGGAAAGCATGTACAATACAGAAAGACCACTAGGTGGCAGCATAAGGCAACATAAGGATATCTATACACTATAAATCCCCATCTAAATGAATAACTGTAACAGCACAAGGGTTTAGGGCAGTGTTTCCCAAACCTGTTCTCAGGACCCACTGACAAACCAGGTTTGCCAGATATCTGAAGCACAGCACAGGTGATACAATTTGCTTATCAGTGATTGCAGGATTCAGTCTGCATTGCCTCAAGGTGATCTGCAAAATCTGGCCTGGTTGAGGGTCAGGTTTCGAATCGCCGAGGACAGGTTTGGGAAACACTCAGGGTTATCCAAAGAGATTCGAAAAGTCACCGCACGTTCGGTGACTTTTCGTTCTCTTCAATTCGGTTCCTTTTGCCGATCCCATTTCGGTGACCCTGCGGTGTATTCAGCAAACACCACAGGGTCCCCGAATTGCAGGGAAAAGCTGCCGAAAACCTGACGAAAACTAACCGAATGCACGCTGAAAACAAGCAAAAACATCTGGATTAACCTTCGAAAAAGCCGAACAGGAGCCGAACAGGAGCCGAACAGGAGCCGAATCACACAGAGCCGAAGCAGCTGTGACGTAGAGGAGGCAGTGAATAAATTAGAAAAACCATTTGTATGAATCTGGGAAAATGAAACGCTGTTTGCAAAGAAACTACTGAGCGAAAATGTCTGAAATTTTCACAGGAGGTCCAGGGAAATAATAAAGAGGGCTGTTACAAAAAAAATAAGTAAACTGAAAAAAAAAAAAAAAAAAAAATCGGACTTTTTAACCACTTCAATGCTAAGGACGCGCTCAGCGCGTCCTCAGCATTGCCCCTGGTATGCGGAGGACGCGCTGAGCGCGTCCTCGCATTGGGGTCAGCGTTCGGCCGGGTTCCGGCCGATCGCTGGCCCCTCCGGTGCGGGCTGACATCCTGGATGTCAGCCCGGCATCCGGAGCAGTGGCCGCCATTGTTATGTGTCATCGCGCCCCCGCGATGACACATAATTCAGGCGCCCCCCCCGCATGTGCGGAGGAGGCGCCTGAAAGGGAGGGGGGGAGGTCCTTCGGACCTCTCTCCCTCCCGATCGGCGGCTCACAGGGGCTTAACCCAGGCATCATTTGGAAGGGCACAGCCTGCCCTTCCAAATGATGCCTGGCATTAACCCCTGGGAGCTGGATCGCAAATCGGCGCTGAAAAGCGCCGATTTGCGATCCTTCCCGGGAGCTGGCCGACATCTTGGATGTCGGCCAAGCTTCCGGGAACTCCCCCAGAGGACTGGCGTCATCGTGCGCAGCACGATGACGCCAGTCCTAGCATTAACCCCTAACTGCCACGAAGTGTGGAGATAGGGAGTTCCAATGAACTCCCTATCTCCCGATCCGTGGCAGTTAGGGGTTAAATTTTGATATCGTTGGATCGGCCAGAGCATGGCCGTTCCAACGATACCAAACATGAAAGTAAAAAAAAATGTAAAAAAAAAATAAAAATAAAAATAAAAATAAAAAAAATTAAAAAAAAAATTAAAAAAAAAAAAATAAACACTTTTTTTTTTTGTTTTTTGTTTTGTTAATGCAGCAATATTGTTCCCATTTCAATTATAATGTGAACAATAATGCTGCATTAACGATTTTTGTATGCGGTGCGTTTGTTAAAAATGGTGTCATTTTCCCCAAAAAAAAATGTAACGAGACCCCATCTCTAATTTTTTTAACAAGCGCACCCCATACAAAATATAACCGCAATTGCTCGCATGTTAAAATGTGGAAAAAAACACTTTACACGCTGTAAATTATTGAAAATACATATTTTATTGCATTTTTTGTTATAATATACAAACATGACATAACGTATACATATAATAATGACATATTATGAATCTACCGAGTCTGACGGAAAGAACGATATATAATATGTCGATGTCATATACTAAAATAAGCCTTCAAAACAGGTTTAAACATGATGCGCAAAACAGGTAAAAAATGACCTCAGCACAGGGGCGGAAAAGCCTCAGCAGCGAAAGGGTTAAAAAAAAAAAAAAAATCAGAAAAATGCTTAAAGTATCCTAAAAAATCAATGCATAAAGAGACTTTTTGCTGCAGAATTTTATAATGAACGGTTTATTAGATATTGAATTAAAACGGGAATATTTTTAACATTGAAGTCTATGGGATTCTCCTGAATTAATTTGCCGAATTAAAACACCGAATGACAGGGCATTAGGGGAACCTTTCACTGCTGGTTTGTGTTCTCTGAATAGCCGAAGCAGTGCTTTTTCATGGGGATTTCACTGCCCTCGAACAGGGACCGAACAGGCACCGTATGTGCAGGCAATTCGCCAGGATTTGGCGAATTGCCTGCTCTCTGGATAGCCGAATGGCCAGGAAAGGGAACCGAACGCTGATTTTCAGCATTCGGTTACCTTTCTCAAGCAATTCGATCTCTTTGAATAACCCCCACTGGTTTAGGGTTTTCTTGGATAGACACATATTAGTATTTCATGCAGAGGAGCGCACTTGGAAACTTGCTGCCCTGCACCATGTATACTTCATATGCTGTAGAAAAGAAATCAAGGCAGGTCACCTGGGGGATTCCTTTTTGATTTGTTACCTGCAGGATATGAATTCTGCATGCTGCGGGGTGGTACTTTTCAGACATTGGTCATCAGCCTGAATAAATTAAACGTGTTCAGGAAAACATGGCTGATCTGGCAAACCTATCACTGGTTGTTTTTTAATGCAGCTTTGCTTAAATATTTTTTTGTTAAGACTTCAAGTGCACGTGTATGGTCTATTAAATGACTTTTTTTTTATTTTGGCATCAAGCCATTAATCCCATTAGTGTTTTGATAGACTGTTGGTTACATGCAGGTTATATACAGATATCTATATATGTATTTATTAGTGCGTGTATGTATAGCTATCTATATGCATATAAACACAAGACAGAAGATCTGTACTCAACCTAAACATGCTTTTCTCATAAATGTGTGGCTGAGACCAATAAACAACATACAAAATTCAGCGCACGCCACCCAAATATGCCTCTGAAGATTTTAACCCATTCTCTCCTGAGCCATTTCAACCCTGTGTGCTGAGTTAAATTTCACCATTTTTGTCACCAAGTTTCACCCCTTCACTACCGATAGAGATATCTCAGGCTTCAAGGGCACCATCTGGTGCCCCGATAGAGATATCTCAATCTGCTGATCTGCAGCCCAAAAGCAAATGAAATTCGTTCATTTGCTTTTCGGCTGCAGAAGGTGCCCCCAAAGTTCTAGCCCTGTGGGCATAATGCCCAAAGAAATAAAACTGTAAAATCAGCTGATGAAGGCTCTGAAATATCGAGCTTTCAGCAGCAGATGCAGGGGAAAAAAAAACCATAGACCTACTGCTCAAACTTCTGTAACTCAAACCGGCAGTAGATGGCACCATCTAATGGCCAAATAGGTTATATACAGTAATTATTTATTGAAGGACCCAGACAAATGATATGTCGCTTTCTTTCACCGGACTCAGCTGATTCAAAATACATTGTTACTACGTGTATAAGTCATGTCAAGTCAGCAGCCCCATCAGAGAATGTAAAACAAAAAATAAATGTAAATAAATGTAACCCTTTCGCTGCTGAGGCATTTCCCGCCTCTGTGATGAGGTCATTTTTACCTGTTTCGCTCATCTTGTTTAAACGTGTTTTGAAGGCTTATTTTAGTATATGACCCAGACATATTATATAGCGTTCTTTCCGTCAGAATCGGCAGATTCATAATATGTCATTATTATATGTATACGTCATGACCTGTCTGTATATTATAACAAAAAATGCAATAAATTATGAATTTTCAATAATTTACAACGTGTAAAGTGTTTTTTTTCACATTTTAACATGCGAGCAATTGCGGTTATATTTTGTATGGGGTGCGCTTGTTAAAAAAATTAGAAATGGGGTCTCGTTACATTTTTTTTGGGGACAATTACGCGATCTTTAACAAACACACCGCATACAAAAATCGTTAGTGCATCATCATTGTTCACATTATAATTGAAATGGGAACAATATTGCTGCATTAACAAACCAAAAAAAAGAAGAAAAACTTGTTTATTTTTTTTATAATTTGTTTTTAAAATATTTTTTTATTTTTATTTTTAATTTTTAATTTTTTTTCAAAACTTTTTTCATAGTCATGTTTGGTATTGTTGGAACGGCCATGCTCTGGCCGATCCAACAGTACCAAACTTTAACCCCTAGCTGCCACAGATCGGGAGATAGGGGGTTCATTGGAACCCCCTATCTCCACCATTGGTGGCAGCTAGGGGTTAACTCCAGGACTGGCGTCATCGTGCTATGCACGATAACGCCAGTCCTCAGGGGGAGTTCCCGGAGGCTTGGCCGACATCCAAGATGTCGGCCAGCTCCAGGAAAGGTTCACGAACCGGCGCTTTTCAGCGCCGATTCGTTATCCGGCTCCCCAGGGGTTAATGACAGCCACCGTTTGGAAGGGCAGTCTGTGCCCTTCCAAGCGGTGCCTGTATTAACTCCCTGCTCCCCGGCAATCGGGAGGGAGAGAGGTCCGAAGGACCTCCCCCCTCCCTTTCAGGCGCATCCTCCGCACATGCGGGGGGGCTCCTGAATTAGATGTCATCGCGTCGCCGCAATGACATCTAATGTCCCCGCCGGGGTCCCGAGTGCTGGGCTGACATCCAAGATGTCAGCGCGCACCGGGGGGGCGCAGCAATCCGCCGGAATCCGGCGGATTGCTGCCTCCTGTGCATGGACGTGCTGAGCGCGTCCATAGCAGCCAAGTGGTTAAACCATTTAAGGCATTTGAGTTTATTTTTCAATGTTTTATCAACCAAAATTTTGTGGTCATTGGGTCATTTATTCTATAGGCTGAGCTTTAAAAATAAAAAAATCAGAAATGGGAGAATCCGTCACTGCATTTTTTCTAAGAAAATACACAACTTAACCAGAATTTAAAAAAAATAGTTTTTAGAAAAACCCATTAACAAGTTCTGTTTAAAAAATATTTTTTAAAGAAAATTTGCAGTTTAAACCAAAACTGAAAAAAAATGCTTGCTCCTATTCTAGCACATTGTATTTCATAAATAATATGGTCTTCCATCCATTAATAATGTATCACCACAAATTCATGCAGTGAGCAACTAGAATGTGTCTATGACAGTGGTTCCCAACTCCTGTTCCTCAAATACCCTGAATAGGACAGGTTTGCCAGATATCTACATTCCCAATCTCTCTCCTTCTGTTCTCTCTCAGGTCAGTGACTGTATGTCTGGGATTTCTGTCTGGATGGCCTCTCTCTACCTGAAGATCAACATGTCCAAGACCAAACTCCTTCTAATTCCCCCCTCTAACTCTACTCCAATATCTGACTTCTCTAATTGTTGACGGTATCACTATCCTTCCTTTCTGCTCAAGTCCGCTGCCTCGGAGTGACTGTTGACTCCAGTCTTTCCTTCAGCCCCTACAACCAGTCACTCTCCTCATCTTGCCGCAATCACCTCCGCAATATCGCCACAATTCGTCCATTTCTAACTGCCAAAACCACCAAACAACTTATCCACTCGCTTGTTATTAGGGATGAGCCGAACACCCAGTGTTCGGTTCGCATTCGAACTCGAACAATTTCAAAAGTTTGAGTTCGAACGTGAACTGAACTCAATGCAAGTCAATGGGACTCAAAAGTTAAATTTTTAGAGTGCCCTGCAAGAGGGCATATATGCAAGATATTTGCCATAAAAGGTGTATGGGGGTCCGGGTAGTGCCCTGGGGGACAGGAAACAAGGAAAAAAGTTTTAAAAAAACATTTTTAAAGGGACAGTGAGTTTTCCATGAAATAAGGGTTAAAAATAAAAACGAAAAATTCCTTCAAATATCGTGCCTAGGAGGTCCCCATAACCTGCCCGTGAAGTGGCAGATTTGTAGAATGTATAGAAACATTTAAAAACAAAAAATGACGTTTTAAATGACAGTAAACGGTTTTATTTATTTATTTATTTATTTATAAAGGATTTTACTAGGAAGGATACATTGAGATTTCTCTCGTTTTCAAGCATGTCCTGGGTTCAAGAACATTGAAGTGTTATAGTTAACAGAAATACAAAGTAATACAATGCAAGATATTAAAAAAAAAAAAAACAACACAAATATACAGATTAACAGAAAAATATGTAGGAAATATAGTCACTAGGTTACATGTTTACAGGTGCATTCTGTATTGAGGTATGTTAGTAAGGAGCTTTTGAGTGACTTAAGACTGGGGAAGATTTGATGGTGTCTGGGAGGTTATTCCATAATTGTGGTGCTCTGTAGGAAAATGAGGACCGAGCCACTGTCTTTTTGTATTGTGGTATAGCAAGTAAGGTGCTGGTCCTGGATCGGAGGTTATAGGATGAGGGAGCTGCTGGGGGAAGCAGTCTATTCAGGTAGGGTGGCAGCTTCCCAGAGATGCTCTTAAACACCAGGCTGGAAAGGTGAAGGGTGCGTCTGGATTCCAGCGATGGCCAGTTTAGCTCTTTTAACATGTCACAATGGTGGGTCATGTAGTTACATTGTAGCGCAAAGCGGCAGAATGAGTTATACAATGTAGTAAGTTTATGAAGGTGTGTTTGCGGGGCGGCTGCATACACTACGTCTCCGTAATCAATAGCCGGCATAAGCATTTGTTGTACAATCTGCTTTCTTACCGCGGGACTCAGGCAGGATTTGTTTCTGTACAGGGCACCTAGTTTGGGGTAAAGTTTAGATGAGAGTTTTTCGATGTGGGGGCCAAAGGATAGATTAGGGTCCAACCACATACCTAGATATTTGAGAGATGTGACTGTGGTCAGCGTGCCATTTGATTTTGTCCCAACACATAGATGGGGATTTTGCAATTTGTGTAGTTTAGGTGCTGTTCCAAAGAGCATCGTTACAGTTTTGTCAGTATTTTAAAAAGTTTGTTGTTTTTTGATCCACTTTTCTACCTCTGTGAATTGTTCTTGCAGCACGGCCTCCAGCTGCGGGAGATTTGGTTTGCTGGTATAGATCACAGTGTCGTCTGCGTACATATGTACAGTTGAGGCTTTGCAGACGTTGGGCAGATCATTTATGAATATTGTGAATAGCAAGGGGCCTAGTATTGAGCCTTGGGGTACACCGCAAGTGACTGGGAGCGGAGGGAGGAGCTGCCAGAAATTGACACATATTGTGATCGGTCGGATACATATGATTGAAACCAGGTTAGCGTGCGATCACCAATGCCAGAGTTTTTAAGTTTTTCTAACAAGATGCCATGGTCTACCATGTCAAAGGCCTTGGCAAAATCAAGGAAGATGGCTCCAGTTAGGTTTCCTTGTTCCATCCCAGCCTGGATATCATTTCAGACTTTTAGAAGGGCGGTTGTAGTTGAGTGATTTGGACGAAAGCCTGATTGATCCGGGGTTAAGTAGTTCCAATATTGATAATAATCACGTAATTGTGTGTAGACACATTTTTCCAAGACTTTTGACATTACAGGGAGCAACGATATCGGACGGTAGTTGGATACCAAAGTAATGTCACCACTTTTATGGATAGGTACCACTCTCGCAGTCTTCCAGAGCTTGGGTATGTATCCAGTCGCCAGTGACTCATTTATTAGAGTTGCAACAGGATTTGCAATTGCAGGTGCACTGATTTTCAACAGCATTGCTGGTATTTGATCAGGTCCAGACTGGTATTTCATTTTTTGCTTACGGAGAAGTTTAGTAATGACACTGACAGGCACTGGTCTAAAACTGAATTCCTGTCTGATACAGGGACTTTGCACAGTTGGGGGGCCTGACCTGCATGAGGCCTCTCTGATTGCATGTCATTTCCTAGCTTGGCAATCAAAGTGGTGGCACATCCAACAAAATAATCATTAAAGGCATTTGCTACATCTAGGGGGTGTTGCAGGGTTTGGTTGTTTACTTTGACAGCAGCTGGCTGGGAGTGGACTGGGGGTGCTTGTATGTTACTTATGGTTCTCCAAAAGTTTCTAGGGTTTGATATGTTATTGTTTAGATTTTCATTGAAGTAATGGGCTTTGGCCATTTTTGTTTGTTTTGTGCATTCATTCCGGCATTTTCGGTATTCGTAGTGATCGTTCATGGAACCAGTACTCTTAAAATTTGACCACCGTGAATCTCTAAGCTGGTACATTAGTGTAAGATCAGCTGTAACCCAGGGGAGATGAGTCCCTTTTACTCGCACTTTACGCAGCGGGGCATGGGAATTCCAGACTTGCAGGAGCTCAGACTGAAAGTATTCAACTGCACAGTCTAGGTCTGGGATTAGGTTTAGCATGTACCAGGGGAGCTGTTTGAGATCACTTAGGAAGGATTCAAGAATAAATTTCTTGAAAGACCTGGTGGTTATTACCTTTGGGGGAGATTTCAAGGCCTTAATTTTGCGCACGCAGTACACTAGACAATGGTCACTAAAGCTATTAGCAAGAACACCTGCCTCCTGTATTCTATCAGGAGATGAGGAGAGAATCCAGTCCAACAAGGTATGGTTAGGGCTTTTCATATTAATGCAAGTGGGGGAGGAGATTAATTGAGTTAGCTGCAGAGTTTTAAACAGCGAGCAGTGTTTATTGTTTTTAGGATTTAGCCAATCTGTATTGTTTTCCTTTATTCTATTCATAAACAACTGCTTGGGGCGGCAGTTTGTATTAAAAAAGGAGACATTTTAGGACACGCAGAACAAGTTTAGTGATTTTTGGGCTAAATTATGGTGAAACTTATGAAGGCTTTGGATGAAAGTAACAAAAGGTGCTTTAAAATTGGGCCTTTGGTGTCGGCGACAGTGCCGTCACACCGTAACCCCTCTGTGGTATTGTGGAAGAGTGCAGGGTTGGACCCTGCGGTCCAAAAAATTTAAATGATATAAATCTGATAATATAGGCGTCAGTGTCAGTGCACCCAAATATTGTGCCTTTGGTGGCAGCAAGTGCCTTCACACCGTAACCTTTTTGTGGTATTGTGGAAGAGTGCAGGGTTGGACCCTGGGGTCCAAAAAAATTAAAATTATATAAATCTGGTAATATACCAGTGTCAGTGCACCCAAATTTTGTGCCTTTGGTGGCAGCAAGTGCCTTCACATCGTAACCCTTTTGTGGTACTGTGGAAGAGTTCAGTGGTGGAGGTTTTGTGAATGCAGAAGACATCCCCGATCTATTCCGTTAAGTCATCATCAGGGGATTGATAGCTCCTGATCCAGGACTGATTCATTTTTATTAATGTCAGCCGGTCTACAGAGTCGTGGACAAACGCACTCTTTTGTCTGTGACAAAACCTCCAGCGGCACTGAACGACCTTTCAGAAAACACGCTGGATGAAGGACAACCTAGTAGCTGCATAGCATATTGGCTAAGTTCTGGCCAGTGATCCAATCTCAAGACCCAGTAAGCCAGTGGATCATCTGCTGGAAAGGTATTCAGGTCTGCCCTTGCCCCTAGGTAGTCCTGCACCATACGGTGAAGACGCTGGCAATGGGTGCCTACATTTGATGTCCCTGGGCGTCGTGGACTAAAAAAATTTAAAAAGGCATCAGTCAAGCGGCCCAGGCATTCTCCACTATTCCTCTGATCATCAGCAGCCTCAGAAGCACCTGTGTCATCACTTGGTAACCTACCAGTACCTGGAAAGGTGTTACACAAGTGTCGCTTTAGAGCGTCCTCAAGTTTTTTCATCCTGTGCTCCCTCTGTGCGGGCAGGATGAGCGCTGAAACTTTACCCTTGTATCGTGGATCAAGAAGGCTTGCCAACCAGTAATGATCCCTCTCCTTGATAGCACGAATCCTGGGGTCCTTTACCAGGCTTTGCAGGATAAGGGAGCCCATGCAGCGTAGGTTGGAGGTGGCATTAGCTTCCGAGTCTTCCTCGTCAATGAGGATGACCCCATCGTGCACTAGTCCTTGGGTTTCTGGCTGTCATGCCTCATGGCTGCCACTATCCTGAAACCCCCCCTGGTGTTTCACTTCCATCCTGTTCCTGCCCTGTGTGACACATACGAGGTATGTGCACAATTGTATAAAGTAAGTAATTGTCATGTATAGTGGTGACATTGAAAGGTATGTGTTTATGTTTTCTATGTGGTATATGGTGCCTATAACAAGTCACTATGAGAATGCAGCTCTCTGCTGCAGCAGCAGGGGACTGTTATTATGACGCACAGGGTCTTATGTTCAGGAAGGATTGGGGGAAGATTATAGGTGTGGCACTGGTGATGTGTTCCTGCTTACCCTCATAACCACGAGGATACTATGGAACAAGCAGCCAATCTGTCTGTCTCCTGATTCTTTCCTGTTTTTACAGGTATTTACATCTGTCTGCTGGCCCTCTGAACGGGGTCTGCAACAGATTCTTGGGGCTCGTCCGTAAACTTATGATCTTCGGGACCAACAGAGTATGGATACAGCGGCTGTGATCCAGAAAAGTCGGTTGTGAGAAGCGCGTCCTGGCTGGCTGGTGACGGTGACGTGAGGGATCGTGAAAAGGGTCATCATGGCGGATAAAGTACGGAAGAGCGTGGTGTGGAACATCAGAAAAAAACTTCTCACCTTGTCCGCTGGTGAACTATTTCAGATCGCTAGAGCATTGTTACGTTACCAGACGGGAACATTACTGAACTAGATGCTGGAGACCAAGAAGGCTGCATTGAATACATTAATGCGTTCATGTACAGTGCAGACTTACTAGACTCAGAGGATAGAGGTATGGCTGAACTGTTGAACTTGAGAGACATCGTTGACTCTGTTGAGCATGTTCAAACTACGTCTACACCTGTTCATCAACAGAATGATGACACTGCTCCTACCGCATCGTCTACAGCTGTTGCTGACAAAGGGTCTAGTGTAGCATATACACAAAATTCGACGTTGCAACAACCTTTGACCAGACTATCACAACAAACACGCAGCAGTGATAATGCACAGTTTAGCAACAACCCTGAACGGTCCATGCAGTTACTGACAGAGAAGGTTGTCTCCCTCAGGGACCTCTCCTACCTCCAGCGTCGCGAATTTAAGATACAAGGAGGACAAATTTGTGATTACACATCTGACATCACATACACAAGTGTATGCAGACAAATTGAAGATGGAATCAAAGAAAATTACAGTGATGCTGACATAGTCAGGGGGACACTACGGATAATAAAAGCAGGCAGTTTCAAGGACATGTTGATGAATAAAGAAGACATAACGGTTGAGGAACTCAAAGGGTTTCTTCGGTCACATTTAGGAGACAAAAATAGCACAGAATTGTTCCAGGAATTAATGTGTGCAAAACAAAATGAGAATGAGACGCCTCAACAGTTCTTGTATCGAGTAATGGGTCTTAAACAGAAAATCATCTTTGCTGCAAAACAGGCGGACACTGAAGTGAGATACAGCACAGAAACTATTCAGGATGTATACCTTCACACGGTCTACCAGGGTTTAGGGCACAAATATACAGACATTCGTAGGGAGTTAAAACCCCTGCTTTCCAACCGCAACGTCGCAGATGAGGAAATACTAAGAAATGTAACAAGAATCACCAGCGATGAGAATGAGAGGGCCCGAAGGCTGGGTCCTGTAACACGTAATAAGCAGAGCATTGCAAGTTGTACCCTTCTAGAAAGTGAACCTGTGAGAGAAATTCATGAGCAGAAAAATGTGGATGATCCAATTAAACAACTGACAGCACGTGTCGAAGCACTTAGCAGTATGGTAGACTCCATGAGAAATCCAACACAGCCTGATCCTACCTTTCAGTATACTATGAGTCGACCACCTCTACAAAAAGGGGCTAAACGTCATGGTTGTTTAAAGTGTGTGGAAGCTGGTCTGCAAAACTGTACTCACTGTTTTCAGTGTGGGGAAGAGGGGCACCTGTCCAGGGGATGCCTCCGGAAACGTAACCCGCAGGGAAACGGGAAGCGGTCACTGCAACGGGGCAACCAGTGACCAAGTCCTCCCTGTCCCATGGCACAAATGATGGCAGATCAGAGGATGAACCTGGTCCTACAAAAAGCAAAACTAAACCATTTCATTATACGACATTCAAAACTTCCAAGGACAAGGAATGGCTTAATCAGACTCCTACTTTCTCTGTCCCTAGGAAAAAGAATGAGGCCATTGTCAATCTAATAGGAAGGAAGGCTTTGACACAGTGCAACCTCAATGGCCTAGCAGTAAGTGCTTTGCTTGACACTGGAGCTCAAGTCAGTATCATTGATCGTGCTTGGAAAGATAAATATTTGCCAGCTGTGGACTTGAGACCTCTTTCTGAACTTATGGGAACTATGGGAAAGCTGGAAGTGTATTCTGTGACTGGGGATGTCATTCCATTCGATGGCTGGGCTGTTATTACTGTTAATTTAGAAGGAAACAATGACCCTAACCTCTCTATCAGCGTTCCCTTTTTAATAAGTCATCTGCCAATTGAAAGGCCACTACTTGGGTTTAATGTAGTGGAAGAATTAATTCAGAGACAACCCAAGCGCCTTGTGCAGGCTTTAGTCTCTCTACTATCAGGAGCCATCTCTATGTCAAACGAGAAAGCTCAAACTCTGGTAAGCTGTGTCCAAACCCCTGAGCTGAATGAACAGTGGGGACGTTTGAAGGTAAAGAGTGGTGGCGTTGTCATTCCAGCAGGTCAAGTGATGTGGGTAAAGTGTAAAATACCACCTAACATGGATCAGCCCGACCCAGTCATACTGTTTGAACCAGAGGGAAACAATGTGCAGTTGGAAAAGCTGGATATAGGAGGGGGGCTCCTAGAAGTACAGAACCAGGAAAGGCCTTATGTCTCTGTTCCAATTGGTAACAACTCCACATGTGAAATAACACTGCCTGGTAACACAATCCTCGGTTATATTCAGCCAATTGAAAAAGTACTGGAGGCAGAGCGATCAGAAGAACTGAAGTCTAAGGTATCGGTCGAGGGTGTGACTACCTCAGGTACTGAAGAAACCTTGAAACGGTGGCACCCACCTGTAGATCTAAGCCACTTGAGTGAGGAACAGCAGCAGGTGGTAAGAAAATGCTGTATGAAGAGTCTGTGGCATTTTCTCAAGATAAGAGTGACATGGGTTGCATTCCGAGCCTACAAATGTCAATAAATCTCAAAGACGACATACCAGTGCAGCGGTCATATTCATCGGTACCTAAACCTTTATTCCAAGAAGTGAAAGATTATATACAAGATCTCCTGGCAAAAGGGTGGATTGTGAAGTCCAAGTCCCCCTATTCTGCACCAGTGGTCTGCGTCCGAAAGAAGGATGGCTCACTTCGCCTGTGTATAGATTATCGCCTCCTCAATAAAAAGACTGTACCAGATAGGCACCCTCTGCCAAGAATTCAAGACTTGCTTGACACATTGGGGGGTTATGCATGGTTCAGTATTCTCGACCAAGGAAAAGCCTACCATCAGGGCTTCATAGCCGAAGGTTCTAGGCACATGACAGCTTTCATAACTCCCTGGGGACTTTATGAGTGGATAAGAATTCCCTTCGGCCTGTCCAATGCACCTGCAGCGTTCCAGCGCAGTATGGAAGAAATGCTAGATTCTCTCAGAGATGAATGTTGTATACCGTACCTTGATGACGTGTTATGTTATGCCAAGTCTTTTGAGGAACACGTGGAAGGACTTCGCAAAGTTCTTCAAGCTCTTCAACATCATGGAGTCAAGCTTCGGCCTGAAAAATGTGAGCTCTTCCGAGGTGAAGTCCGATACGTGGGTCGTCTTGTGTCTGCCGAAGGTGTGCGGATCGATCCCAAAGATCTTCAAGCAGTTATGTCACTCAAAAGTCATACTCCACATACCGTCGGTGAGGTAAGAAGGCTTCTCGGCTTCCTAAGCTACTATCGCTCGTTTATCCAAGATTTTTCAGGTGTAGCTAAGCCTATGTATGAGCTCCTACAAGCAAAGCCTGGGGTGGCACCAGTTGAGTCCAGTAGGAGAAAGACCAAAGGCCCCAAATGCCTTCCAGAACTCCTGTGGAGTGGACAAGTGAGCATCAGAAATCTCTTGAAACCTTGATTGACATGTTGATAAAGCCACCAATTCTTGCCTATCCAGACTTCAATTTACCATTCTCGCTGCACACCGATGCATCTGAAAGGGGCCTTGGGGCTATACTCTACCAGAGTCAGGATGGAAAATTAAGAGTCATTGCGTATGGCTCCCGGACACTGTCCCAGGCCGAAAGAAATTACTGCCTACATAGTGGTAAACTTGAGTTTCTTGCACTTAAATGGGCAGTGTGTGAAAAATTCAGAGACTACCTGTTCTATGCTCCACATTTTACCATTTACACAGACAACAATCCCCTGACCTACATAATGAGCACTGCGAAGCTGAATGGGGTTGGCCATCGCTGGGTGGGAGAATTGTCCGACTACCACTTTGATGTGAAATATAGGCCTGGTAAAATAAATATTGATGCTGACACACTGTCGCGTATCCCCTTGACATCGAAAAGTATACCACTGAGTGCACTGAGCAATTGTCATCTGAAGTGGTGCGAGCAGTCTGGGATGGAGCTCGCGCAGCCAAAAAGAAAGATGTGGCTTGGGTTGCAGCACTCAGTATGTCGTCTATGGAAACTGACCCAACATCCCAAGGTTCATTGTTGCCAAGAATAAATAAAGATGAACTCTCCAAAGCTCAATGGGAGGATCCAGTGATAGCCAAGGTATTGAAGATGAAGGAGGAAATCAAGGTGCCAGATGAAAGTCTAAAGAAAACCGTGACTGGAGCGGCCAAGAAACTTTTGTATGAATGGAACAAACTAATTATAGAGGATGGATGTCTCTATAGGCAAACAGCTCATAACAAACAACTTGTTCTCCCAACCCAGTATAAGCAACTTTCTTTGGAGCACTTACATGACAACATGGGACATCTGGGCACAGAACGGGTTCTTCATCTGATGAGACAAAGATTCTACTGGCCATATATGAAGAAGGAAGTAGAGGAGTATATCACAAAGAAGTGTCCCTGTATTAAGCAAAAGAAACCAACGACCCATGTCCGAGCACCCATGGGGAGTATAACATCCAGCTCACCTCTAGAACTTGTTTGCATCGACTACCTGCACTTAGAGCCAAGCCGGGGTGGGTATGAGTATATACTAGTGGTCGTAGATCACTTTACTAGGTTTGCGCAAGCTTATCCTACTAAAAACAAGTCTGGCCGTACAGCAGCTGAGCGTCTTTTCAATGATTATATCCCTCGGTTTGGTTACCCTGGAAAGCTACACCATGACCAGGGCAGGGAATTTGAAAATGAGCTTTTCAGGAACCTTCGGGAACTTGCTGGAGTACGCCATTCGAGGACCTCTCCGTATCACCCTCAAAGTAACCCAGCTGAGAGATTCAACCGGACTCTCCTCCAAATGCTCCGGACCTTGGCTGATAAGGAAAAGATACGTTGGAAAGATCACCTTCCCCAGATCGTCCATGCATATAATTGTACACGTCACGAGTCAACTGGGTATTCCCCATTCTATTTACTGTTTGGACGCCACCCTCGCCTTCCTGTTGACTTGATATTTGGGCTCGTTGAAGAGGATGAGGGATTAACTCATAGGGATTTGCTGATCATTGGGCTGGAAAGATGGCTGAAGCATATCAAATAGCAAATGAAAACAGTAGCAATCAAGTGCGCGGGGCAAAGCTCAATATGACTTGAAGGTCAAAGGTGTTACTCTGAAGCCTGGAGACAGAGTTCTTGTTAGAAATTTGAGAGAGCGAGGAGGCCCAGGGAAACTAAGATCATACTGGGAGAAGATCATCTATGTGGTGAAAGAGCAAGTAGCAGACAATCCGGTTTATGTGGTGAGTCCTGAGAATGGGAACAAAAGTGGAACTAGAACCCTGCACCGAAACCTATTACTGTTGGTGAATGACTTGCCTGTGGAGACACCATCACACCCACTGAAACACGGGAACCAGAAACAAAGCAGACAAGGTAACAGGGAGAAGACAAGAGAACCTACCTACCACAGTGACCTCACCGATTCAGATGAGGAAAGCTCTGAAAGATACTGGTTGAGAATTCCTGAGAGTTGGACAGAGCATAAGAGACAGCATACTTACCGGCAAGGTTCAAAACTGAACCATGAGAACTCTCTTGTCGAAATGACGTCACCATCACCTGAGAGAACCGTGCGAGAAAGAGATCAAGTCCAAGTCCCACAGGAACAGAGACACAGTTTGATCGAGACTCAATCACCAGAAGAATTGATCCTGAATTCAACATTTCCACCTGAAGTCAGTGGAGATAGTGATAGTGAATGTGCCCTGCCTGATGAAGCAGAAAGTCTGACATCAGAAAGCTGTATCGAACCAAGACGGTCAGTGAGAGGGAGTAAGCCAAGACAAGTGTTTACGTACGAAACACTGGGTCAACCATCGCTACAACCACAGACTATGCTCTACAGCGTAGCAGCATATACCTTTCCTCACTTACCTGTATTGGCTACACCATATTATATGCCACCACTCTCATACTACCCGTTTCACGACTCATACAATATGGTACCATGCATTCCCACAGGGGCAGCATATTAAGTTAAGAAAGTGGTGTTCTGGACATAGTAATCTTGCGCCTGAGTGTATATATATTTTTTGTAGCTGGTGCCCATTTTATTTTGTCGGGGAGGATGTGACACATACGAGGTATGTGCACAATTGTATAAAGTAAGTAATTGTCATGTATAGTGGTGACATTGAAAGGTATGTGTTTATGTTTTCTATGTGGTATATGGTGCCTATAACAAGTCACTATGAGAATGCAGCTCTCTGCTGCAGCAGCAGGGGACTGTTATTATGACGCACAGGGTCTTATGTTCAGGAAGGATTGGGGGAAGATTATAGGTGTGGCATTGGTGATGTGTTCCTGCTTACCCTCATAACCACGAGGATACTATGGAACAAGCAGCCAATCTGTCTGTCTCCTGATTCTTTCCTGTTTTTACAGGTATTTACATCTGTCTGCTGGCCCTCTGAACGGGGTCTGCAACACCTGCAGCCAGCAACCAGCATCCAGCAGTGTAAAAGTTAAACACCAAACACACGTGACTCACGAAATAAAGGGCTCAGCCCCGCACACACTCACTGCTGGTTCATTACGGCTAATGCTCACGAAGAGTGAACATCCTTGCTACTCTGCTACCTGATCCTGATTCCCCATTTCTGGTCCCTGCAAATTACTACCATCATCCCCATCATCCTCTGCAATCAACCTGGTCAGTCATCATATTTCATCCACCCTCCTCTACCCTTATCCTCTGTTTATTTGTGCAGACCACTGCACGCTGGGCTCATACTCTCCTCACCCCTGGTTCCACCCTGGTACCATCCCTAACCGTGACAGAATGAACCAGCCCAATACAAATGAGCCCGCAGTGCTGCACTTAATGGTGGAGCTACTGAAGACCACCTTCCAGGAGCTATTCAAAAACCTGGCTGATTCCCTGGTGCAAATGCTGCAAACTTTTCTGGGCACCTCAACTAAGGTGTGCGCTCCTCCAAATAAACGCCATGATCCCCTGTCTCCTGAAGAGCGTGTCAGGAGACAAAATAGCAGTTTGTGCCTGTATTGCGGGGCAGGATCACACTGGATATCGAATTGCCCAGAAAACCCCCCCAGATCAGCGTTTGTCAAGCCAGCACCGGTTTCCAAGCCAGCTGCAACTCCCAAACACGCTCAGGTGCGTAGAGCTCTGAAGCAGCCCCAGGCTTCCAGGCCTGCTACAGCCACTGTGTCTACACCTGCTTCTAAGAGACCTGCTGTCCCTAAGCCGGTACCCCTACCCAGACTGGCCCCCACGAGATTTCCTGAACCCAATCCTGCACCTCGAACAACTCATGCACCTACACCTGTCCCCAGACGAACTGTACCCAGGCATGTGACGTCTTTAGAGGTCAGCGACATCCCTATGGACTCTGAAGATGCATCCATAGAACCGGAGCCGATGGACGTTCTGTTTATACAGGTTCCAGGCGTACCTATTCCCATCACTCCCAGCCAGCACGATCCACTGCTATCTTCCTGTGCTTCTTCCATGTCTGAATATGACCCAGAGAACATTGTCACCTCCGAGAAGAATGTACCACGTCCGACAGCCCGACGCTCCAAAGGACCTCCAGGTCAATATACGGGGTCTTTGGGGTTCAATGCTTCCATCAAGGGGTGGCATAATGTCTGCTCCTCATCCAGCGATGACCTTGAGTGGGGTTATGGTGAGGAGGTGGTAGAAGAGGAGGATGAGGACAGTGAGTCCTGGCTGTTCAACTATCCTTCCCTTGGTGATGAATCAGAAGTGGAACCGGGAGACCTGGAAGAGTTGCCTACCCCGATGCCTTCTTATGTGGGCACAAGGTTCAATGGTGACTCTACCTCCTATCTCTCGCCCTCTGTCGCCAACGCCAGACATTCCAGGGACGCTCCTGTTGCTCCAGATTCCTTACCCGAGGATCCAGCTTCTTATACAGTGCAGGGCATCTATGTTGTACCCACCTTTGTGCCATCCGGGTACATGGGTACTCTCATTCCTGACATGTCTGCTGCCTCCAAGAAGACCAAGGCACGACGGCGTCAGAGAAAGGCATGTACCCAACCCTGTACCACCACTCCTGACCACCGTTCTGCCCTCCAGTGATGTGACGAGTACTGGTCCCAGCACCCACCAGAGTGACCCGTGCCTGGTCATGGGCAGTCCTGCTGCCATCCTTGGTCACTCGGAGCGTGACCTGAAGGGGGAGGTACTGTCATGCCTCATGGCTGCCACTATCCTGAAACCCCCCCTGGTGGTTCACTTCCATCCTGTTCCTGCCCTGCAGCCAGCATCCAGCAGTGTAAAAGTTAAACACCAAACACACGTGACTCACGAAATAAAGGGCTCAGCCCCGCACACAATCACTGCTGGTTCATTACGGCTAATGCTCACGAAGAGTGAACATCCTTGCTACATTGCTACCTGATCCTGATTCCCCATTTCTGGTTCCTGCAAATTACTACCATCATCCCAATCATCCTCTGCAATCAACCTGGTCAGTCATCATATTTCATCCACCCTCCTCTACCCTTATCCTCTTTTTATTTGTGCAGACCACTGCACGCTGGGCTCATACTCTCCTCACCCCTCGTGCCACCCCGGTACCATCCCTAACCGTGACACTGGCACACAAAACCCTCCCTTGGGGAATCCCCACCTTCAATGCCCCCCCTACTTAATTATTCCTCCTCCTCCTGTTTGATCTGAGGACCTGCTGGAATGCTGTCTGTGGAAAGACTGGGGCCTTCAGAGCTAGGGAAGGCCTCCTCTTCCTCCCACTGCTCTGCCTCTAGAGCCACATCTATAATTCCCTGCAGAGTGTGCTCTAGCAGGAACACTAAAGGAATTGTGTCACTGATGCATGCACTGTTCCTGCTCACCATCTTAGTTGCCTCCTCAAATGGTGACAGTACAGTGCATGCATCCTTGATCATCAGCCACTATGGGGGGGGGACAAGTTGACCTGAACCTGTCCTTGTGCCATACTCACACAGGTACTCATTGATGGCCCTCTGCTGCTTGTGCAGACGCTGCAGCATTGCTAATGTCGAGTTCCACCTGTTGGGCATGTCACAGATCAGACGGCTTGTGGGAAGGTGGAATTCTCTTTGAATTTCTGCCAGGCGAACACTTGCTGGTAATGACCGTCTGAAGTGGCTGCAGACTTTTCTGGCCTGACTGAGAAGCTCTGCCAGCCCTGGGTACCTGGTTAGGACGCTGTACCACCAGATTTAGGACGTGTGCTAGGCATGGTACATGCGTCAACTTACCCTGGCGTAGGGCGTAGAGAAGGTTGCTGCCATTCACAGACGACCATTCCCAGCTGAAGCCAGGTGATCTGGGCAAGCACCAGCGAAACGTGTATTGGAAAGCCTTATTACAGTTTACAAACTATTTTTATTTCTGTAAAGCTGCTTTGAGAATAAATACTCTAATTTTTTTGGTACCTCCGTGTCCTGTATTTCATTGGCAAAGGAGTCCACAACTGAACAGGAATCCCAACACCCACTGGGCAAACTTCATTTTACAGTATCTTTTTTTACAGTTTTCCGATTTGCCGCCTGGTCCCACCCCCCTGCGTTGCGTGGCTCACAGGCAGCAGAACCAGGAAGCAAGTCGCCGGCTGCCGCGATCACACTGAGGCGAGGGAGCGAAGGATATGGTGAGTATATACAGCCCGAGTGTGGCTCGGGGTTACCGATCGCTGTAGCGAAATTTAACCCAGAGTCACACTCGGGAATACCGCCAGGCAGGTTAAGAGCTATAATATTTGCTATGTGGATAAAAGCTGCTTGATTCAAGGAGAAATCTATCCACCACCTGATGCCAAGAAGGATTTTTTTCCCAATATATTGCATATTTGGCTAGCGCATCAGACTGGGTTTTTTGCCTTCCTTTGGATCAACAGTAGTACATGATGTGTGAAAGGATGATCTTGATTGGCACACGTCTTTTTTTCCAACCTGTGTAACTATAACTACATAACTATAAGATTGGAACCTATTCCCAGATCCTGAGGTCTTATTGTACCTCGTTTTAATGTGCCAGAGCCATGATTGGTCCATGTTAGAAAATTATTTCTATAGGCTTGTTTTCTAAAACAGATTGGTAGATAAGAAAGTGCAGCAGGATGCATTACATGGATAGGTTGCAGTTTTCGCAGTGTTTGAAATGGAAAAATTAGCCCATTCCAAAAACGTGTACAGAACTCCCATGTCATAGTAAGAAAGTGGTCACAGTGTATCACATCTGTAAGATATTTTGTCCCATAATGAGAGCTACAGATTGGTATATTTCAGGGCACAGCAGGTGCCCATTGCCATCCTCCGTTACTGTAAACAGAGATATAGTCACATTTAGGGCACAATTTAAACTGGCTCAAGCAATGACATATTCTGCATTTTCAACTTCAATTAGACCGTTTTTTGGCTCAGGATATTTAATTAAGTTCTTCGCTATCGAGATCAAGTATACTCAACCATTATAAGCACCTGCTGGTGCCCCAGGTATCAAGTATAGATGGTGTCTAATTCTGGAATGTTACAAGCATTTATAAAGTGCCAATAAATTCCAAAAGGAATTACAATTATTGCAAAGGAAATGCATGTGCAAACAGGCTTCAGTAAGTGCCCATAAAAATCAACACATGCGACTTGACAGCCGACGGGTTGAAATTTAAAGGCTTTGCCATTAATTCTTTTCTACACGGAAATTGAGAGCCTGTCCTATAAAAGATATAGTAGTATTTTTTGCCAGTCGCTCATTTAAACATTTGTTGCAAAATAATTGTTTGATTTTGGACTCCAGAAGGTGTCCGTGATGTATTAGTCATGTGGGAATGATGCCTGAGGTGCTAAATTATTTAAATAAAAGCAAAAATAAAATAAAAATAATAATGTTCCTGACATTGGATTTTTGGGGAATCCCTTTTAATGAATGATCAGGTTAAATATTAGTTTTTCCCTTGGTTTTTATTCCTGCCAAAAACAACTCAAAATATCTGGATTATACCCATCCTGCCAATCACAACGTAATTCGAAACATCCAAAACATTGCAAGGTGGTTGAAATACCCCCCCCCCCCACAGGGCCGGCATGTCAGATCACTCAGGCCACAGTCTTGAATCATGACATTGAAATCATGACATTTCTGGCAGTCACCATGGAAAGAGAATGGTTATTCACATAGGAAGTAGGTGCACACCAAATTACAACTAATGAGTTGTTCTGCTAGGTGCTCATGGACCCTGTGCCACAGACCAACAACTGCCTGCCCACACTGCAACGGAGAAGCAGCTTAAGCCTGGCTTTCCATCCGCTGCCGCCACCTCTCACCAGGTAGCGGTGCATGTGGAGATAGTTAAAAAGAGTCAAAAGTCTTGGAGTAAAGGGTTGAGCGTGTTACGGTTTGAATACTGGGTGAAGTAGAGGTAAACAAAAACAATGGAAAAGGGGAACTGTCAAAGTAGGCACTTAAAAAGGGCTTAACCCAGCAAAATTTAAGCAACACCAAAAATGCACAACGTGCACACTAAGTGCCAAGCACAATAATTTTATTATTAAAGAGACCACACAATTGACATAAAAATAGTGAAGGTAAATGGTAGACAGATATGGGATGAGCGGCCCTGCATACAAACTCCCACCGGCTACTGATACAATTAGACAACAATCTCATAGGAGACCTCATAGAAAAAAGAGCCTGTCTGATACCTCGGTGGTTCAAGCCACCTACTAACCTCTAATCTAAAGACAGAACAAAAAGCCGAGGATGTCCGCTAAAAATCACCATAAACATATGACCAAAAAAGTGAGCAGTTAAAATAAAGTTAAGCACGTAGCTCAACGCCCAATAAGGGTTTAATCCTGAGCTGTAATGTGTCAGTGCAAAGTACGAATTAAATACATCTGGGATTTAACCATAACCGAGATCACCTGGAGAGGTAATTGCTACGGAAATCGGAAGGAAATTCGAATCCTTGAGCATATCACGTCCATTAGAAACAAAAAGGATACCCCAGTAGCAAGACATTTTCAGTCATGCAGGGTGTGCTCACTGTATTATGCACTGTGTCGTTCATAACCTTTTCTGTGCTGGTTCGCTATTAGCACTTTATTTTTCTCATCGGTCATTATACCTGTGTTGTATTGGTATATCTATAGTGTCAACAGAACAGCTAATTTTAGGGTCGATCTAGACCGTATAGGATAGTTACATGAGAAGGTAACTAAGGCTAGGGTCAAATGAACGCATTATTTGCAGCGACCGTCAAAAAGTGCGTCCAAACGCATTGATGTATTTTTTCACGGAATGCGTGAAAACTATCATACGATGCGCATTTTCGTGCGTGATTTGTTACGGATCCAAACCAGGAAACTTTGGCTGTCTGGACGTTAGAAAGTTACCCAATGGGTAAATAAACCAAAACCAGGGTTGTTGGTCGCCGAATGGTTTGTAGAATCAAATGTCCCAGCGTTGTACTTCCTTCCCTCAATTGGTAGATTCCATAACATAGGGAGGAGAGAACAAGGATAATAGTGCAGACTGCTGGAATTGATTTAGGTGGGTATATATATATGTATTACACTCACAAATTTAAGAGCCTAATGGGTCCCGGCTCTGGATTAGAATGCCTCACGCCAAATACAGGGTGACGTTCCCCCTTTTAACCGGAAGTCTTGTAGTTGTCCTCTAATAAAACACATATGGAGAGGGAATGCTCGCATAGCATAACACAGTTTGTGTATCTGAATGGTTACAGTTGTCGTTCAACTCACCAATGATGGAGCCTCGATTGTCTCAGCGTAAGGGCGAGTGGTGCTTCTCAGTCAGGTGAGCACCTAACCCCTTTCTCCTGTGGTCTCTAGTCCTGGATCGACCTCCAGATGGGAGAAGGGGTAAAGGGATATGAAGGAAAGGTGAAGAGACTTGCTACTTCTACCTATCACCTTCAATCCAGGGGGATAGGATGGTAAAATATCCTCATCAGAAAATAGATTAAAAATAAATCAAAATAAATCAGAAAAAAGATGAGAACTGGATAAATTAGCAAAGTTCGTAAATCGGGCTTTAGTTCCGGGTTCGCGGCTGCTATGGTCACGTGGTAATCGTCACGTCATTCCTCTGCGTCTCCGCCATCTTTGTTTGCGTTCCAGCGTGGACGCTTTATGTTCCAGTACGGTTAATCTCTTTCTTGCACTTGATATACAACGATCTGTCACAGTGTTCAAAATGCAAACACTTGTATGTGCTCCCTTCCCAGACTTGATTAGGCTGATGTCCGCTAAAAATCACCATAAACATATGACCAAAAAAGTGAGCAGTTAAAATAAAGTTAAGCACGTAGCTCAACGCCCAATAAGGGTTTAATCCTGAGCTGTAATGTGTCAGTGCAAAGTACGAATTAAATACATTTGGGATTTAACCATAACCGAGATCACCTGGAGAGTAATTGCTACGGAAATCGGAAGGAAATTCGAATCCTTGAGCATATCATGTCCATTAGAAACAAAAAGGATACCCCAGTAGCAAGACATTTTCAGTCATGCAGGGTGTGCTCACTGTTTATGCACTGTGTCGTTCATAACCTTTTCTGTGCTGGTTCGCTATTAGCACTTTATTTTTCTCATCGGTCATTATACCTGTGTTGTATTGGTATATCTATAGTGTCAACAGAAAGCTAATTTTAGGGTTGTCGGATATAATCTCTGCACGTGAATACAACACGTTTGTATATATTGGATTTATCAGCCAAGCCTCCAATATGTCTATATTGGACTTACTGGACCTACCTCTGCAGTCGCCTCCAATATATCAGGGATTATTATTTCATAAGAAACTTATACGAGACACAAATATCAATCGTCTATATCTCTTAGAAATTATCCTGAATTCTTTTAATTGTCTGTGTTTTGCTTTAAAAATACAATAATCAATAATCGGATAAAATATATATATATTTATTACGTATACAAAAGAATTAAATCTCATATCATAAACAACAATTTTAAACCACACTCCATCAGCATATAAAAACTAGCTTCACAATATATGTATCTCCGGTTAGTAACTGCATATATGATTAATATCATCTATTTTCTCAGTTAGTAACTAATACACAAATGGTTAATAAACATTTCTGCTTAATACAACATGCATTTCCCAGCAAACAATGTTTAACCCGCCAGCTCTTATAGATATATATATATCTCTATACTACATGGATCAACAAAAGATGAGCTAATTTGATGATAAGTAATAAAACTTATTTAGTGAATCCTCCCCTAATCTCGAGAATTAAACTTCTAATCTTTTGCTTTTTATTTTGTAGTTATATAATTCCTTGCTTATTAATTTTAATCACAGTAATTTCCAAATTCAATATATATATATTGGTATCAATCTTGCAACATTTCTTTAGGAATAAATCCTTATATCCACTTTTCATATTTCCATCTGCAGATTAGAAATACTTAGAATTTGGATTTTAACCTTATCCGAGAAGTCTCAGTCTACGTTGCAAAAATCTCTACAAATATATTTTTACATTAATTCCTTTTTCATACATTACCTGTCCAATTTGGATGTTGATGAGTCTGCCTTGGATTTTCTATGTGATGCTTTGTTTTGGAATATGTGAAAATTATCGATATTAGATAATCAATGCATGTGAGTTAGAGATTTGGTGAGAATATTAATTGCCTCATGTCTTGGGATCTGTCTGCATCGTGGTGTGAGTCTGCTCGGTTGCTCAGAGTGTCATGTATAATGAATGTCTGAGTGCATGGTGATGCGTCCCGATGGCTGGCAATCTCTGACTAACTTACCAAAAACTTTTTCCCGCTTATTATAGCCACACAGTTAATATTAATGATAATATAAATCATTATTTTTTACTATCCTGTAGAGGGCAGTGTTGCACTTCTTATATTAATTCCATTAATTCTTTTTTATCTTATCTTAGGGTCAAAAGGTCAGACTTAGCTTAACAAAGACCCTTGTCTTCAGTCTCTAGACTGTCTCTTCTAACTACTAGACTTTCTCTGTCTTGAGATTTATAGCTCTCCTCCCTTTTGAATGCTAAGAGCCTTATCAGCTAAATTCTTCCTGGTTAACTCACAGAATCTATTCTTTAGTAATTTTTATTATTTACCAATTATATACTTTCTACAATATTTTGGAGTATATATTTCAAACTGTAATTATAATAAAATATACCTTGATTATAAACATATATTTTGTGAATATAATTTTATATTACAAAACATTTTCTCTTATTCCTATACTCAAAAGACAAAATCTCTTTTGTTTTAAAATTTAAAACAGACCAATAAATTTACTTATGACATGTCTTAGCATTATCTCACATTCATTCTAGGTTCCTTCATGTCTGGGATTTCTTAACCCAGGAATGAACTTTGTAAAAAAAATCTTGTTCATTTCTAAACCTAGAGAATATTTTGAAAGAAAAACTGTCTTTAAAACAAAATGGCTACAGGCATCCATTTTAGATTCGCCTTCTCTGTGTAATATACCTGACAGGGTCGATCTAGACCGTATAGGATAGTTACATGAGAAGGTAACTAAGGCTAGGGTCAAATGAACGCATTATTTGCAGCGACCGTCAAAAAGTGCGTCCAAACGCATTGATGTATTTTTTCACGGAATGCGCGAAAACTATCATACGATGCGCATTTTCGTGCGTGATTTGTTACGGATCCAAACCAGGAAACTTTGGCTGTCTGGACGTTATGTTGGCCAGACATGAGCAGCATCTGACGTCTCCTAATCACGCATACATGCTGCTATGCCGCCGCAGCGCACTCTGTACGTCAGTACTAGCGGTTCTGCATTCTCGAAAAAATGCGTTCATTTTCCACCTGCATTGCGCGGCCGGACTTTCGTGCGGCCGAACTTCGTATATTGGCCGTCATTGCGCGTCATTTGCTGCTACTGTGGCCGTGATTAAGTGCGCCTAAACGCACGTTAAAAATGCGCTAGTCTGATCCCAGCCTTAGCCCTCAATCTATCAATTATCCCTTGCGCCACAAGAGTCCCCTCTCTTTACACCTCTGTATTTTACACATTTCTGTCGAGGTTTTGTGTCCTTCTCTTGGCAGGCTGCATAATCACATGCATTATTCTGGAAAAGTTGGGGTCCTAGTGGCGCACTTAATACTTCCCAAATGGAAGAGTCTTATTGTGTAGTTGGTATATGTCAGTTATCGTCGGGTGTTTGACAAGGAGAATATCGCAGTGAATCAATCTTTCACTGATAAAGGTACAAATAACAATCTTGTGCAATTCGCAATAAAGTGTCAATAAATTACAACAACGTTATTGATAACCCCTTGTATCATACATGTGAGTCCGTCTCAAAAATGCAGGGTGAATAAAATCACGTGCAGGGATGCGTATAATGTGCAAAATCACAATATTAGAGTGCAAATTAGCAATAGTGCTATCTCCTACTATCATATGTGTGAATCAATCTCACAATGCAAATCATAAGTGCAAATTGCATATAAAGTGCATATACTCGTATTATTCTTCTATTAGTAAAGTGCAAACACAAAAAGTGTTGGTGTGAATCCTAAAAGGTCCACAGTCTCACAATGCAAAACGTAAGTGCAAATTGCATATAAAGTGCATATGCTTGTATTATTCCTCTATTAGTAGAGTGCAAACACAAAATGTGTTAATGTGAATTCTAAGGAGTCCGTAATTGCGTCCAGTGGTGTTGCCAGTCTCTAAATGGTCTATCGCCACAAAAGGTGCATGTGCAGAAAGTTACCCAATGGGTAAATAAACCAAAACCAGGGTTGTTGGTCGCCGAATGGTTTGTAGAATCAAATGTCCCAGCGTTGTACTTCCTTCCCTCAATTGGTAGATTCCATAACATAGGGAGGAGAGAACAAGGATAATAGTGCAGACTGCTGGAATTGATTTAGGTGGGTATATATATATGTATTACACTCACAAATTTAAGAGCCTAATGGGTCCCGGCTCTGGATTAGAATGCCTCACGCCAAATACAGGGTGACGTTCCCCCTTTTAACCGGAAGTCTTCTAGTTGTCCTCTAATAAAACACATATGGAGAGGGAATGCTCGCATAGCATAACACAGTTTGTGTATCTGAATGGTTACAGTTGTCGTTCAACTCACCAATGATGGAGCCTCGATTGTCTCAGGCTCAGCGTAAGGGCGAGTGGTGCTTCTCAGTCAGGTGAGCACCTAACCCCTTTCTCCTGTGGTCTCTAGTCCTGGATCGACCTCCAGATGGGAGAAGGGGTAAAGGGATATGAAGGAAAGGTGAAGAGACTTGCTACTTCTACCTATCACCTTCAATCCAGGGGGATAGGATGGTAAAATATCCTCATCAGAAAATAGATTAAAAATAAATCAAAATAAATCAGAAAAAAGATGAGAACTGGATAAATTAACAAAATGGTTTTATTCCATAAAATGGGGGGGGAGAGAATAATTACTGTGACGCGTTTCGGCACCCTCTGTGCCTTTCTCAAACAGTATGGTGTATATGGGATAAGGGGAGATCTTATTTCATGTCCCACTTTTATAATAAGACCCTAATAAGCCCACAGGTTAGCAAAGTTCGTAAATCGGGCTTTAGTTCCGGGTTCGCGGCTGCTATGGTCACGTGGTAATCGTCACGTCATTCCTCTGCGTCTCCGCCATCTTTGTTTGCGTTCCAGCGTGGACGCTTTATGTTCCAGTACGGTTAATCTCTTTCTTGCACTTGATATACAACGATCTGTCACAGTGTTCAAAATGCAAACACTTGTATGTGCTCCCTTCCCTGACTTGATTAGGCTGATGTCCGCTAAAAATCACCATAAACATATGACCAAAAAAGTGAGCAGTTAAAATAAAGTTAAGCACGTAGCTCAACGCCCAATAAGGGTTTAATCCTGAGCTGTAATGTGTCAGTGCAAAGTACGAATTAAATACATTTGGGATTTAACCATAACCGAGATCACCTGGAGAGGTAATTGCTACGGAAATCGGAAGGAAATTCGAATCCTTGAGCATATCACGTCCATTAGAAACAAAAAGGATACCCCAGTAGCAAGACATTTTCAGTCATGCAGGGTGTGCTCACTGTATTATGCACTGTGTCGTTCATAACCTTTTCTGTGCTGGTTCGCTATTAGCACTTTATTTTTCTCATCGGTCATTATACCTGTGTTGTATTGGTATATCTATAGTGTCAACAGAACAGCTAATTTTAGAGTCGATCTAGACCGTATAGGATAGTTACATGAGAAGGTAACTAAGACTAGGGTCAAATGAACGCATTATTTGCAGCGACCGTCAAAAAGTGCGTCCAAACGCATTGATGTATTTTTTCACAGAATGCGCGAAAACTGTCATACGATGCGCATTTTCGTGCGTGATTTGTTATGGATCCAAACCAGGAAACTTTGGGTGTCTGGACGTTATGTTGGCCGGACATGAGCAGCGTCTGACGTCTCCTAATCACGCATACACGCTGCTATACCGCCGCAGCGCACTCTGTACGTCAGTCAGTACTAGCGGTTCTGCATTCTCAAAAAAATGCGTTCATTTTCCACTTGCATTGCGCGGCCGGACTTTCGTGTGGCCGAACTTCGTATATTGGCCGTCATTGCGCGTCATTTGCTGCTACTGTGGCCGTGATTAAGTGCGCCTAAACGCACGTTAAAAAAATGCGCTAGTCTGACCCCAGCCTTAGCCCTCAATCTATCAATTATCCCTTGCGCCACAAGAGTCCCCTCTATTTACACCTCTGTATTTTACACATTTCTGTCGAGGTTTTGTGTCCTTCTCTTGGCAGGCTGCATAATCACATGCATTATTCTATCTAGTACTAGCTCTTCCACTGTATCACCCTATTTTTCAATCGTACAGTCCACCCAAAATGAGAGGTAAGTGGAGGGGGTCCGCCAAGAGAGGCAGACAAACCAGGAAGGGGACACGACGATTGTGATGGACCCGAATCGTATAATTAAACTTACTAATGTCATTCTGACCAAAGATCAGGTCTCTCTACTTAATAAGGGTCTATCTTTTGTCCCCACTCCTAAATTCAACTCTTTTGATTGGATAAAAGATGTACACTTGTTTGTTAGGAAATTGGCACTTCATAAATTTCATCGGTTACGGCTTGAGAAATCTGCAAGCAATTATGGGCTTACCTCCACTGATATGGACTGCTTATCAACATTACTCTCTTTACTTGATGAGAATTCATCCGTGGTCAATGTGTCATATACAGATTTGAAACCTAAGAGCAAACTCACCCCGCACTTTTCAGATTATTTGCATTTGTATAATTTTTGCATTGTCGTTTGTAAAGAAATTGAACAACTTAAAATTCATGATCAGGTGTGCGATGGGTCTGATAATTTAACCTCTGCTGAAAGAAAGGCTTGGTTTGATTTACAAAAAATTACTGATATTACTATTAAGCAGTCCGATAAAGGAGGTAACATCTAGAAATGTGCACAGCACAAAATTTTGTTTTGAACTAATGGATTAGTCCTAAAACGCAATTTATTTAGTTGCTAAAGAAATTCGTTTTCAGTTCTTTAGTATGAAAACTAATTTCATTCATCCAAAAACCAGCAGATACAATTACTATTGCAGTGGCTCCTCAGAGGGCTGAGATCGGCTGCTTGTTACAGTATCACTCACTCAGCACAATGTGTCAGGCAAAGCTGTTACAGTAACTGACTGCTGCTCATCACAGCACTCAGTTTCAGTAAAACTAGTGTAGCGCTGTGTTAAAGATCTTGCTGTGGTATTACCTATTTTTGGCCACAAGATGGAGACAGTCGCGATTAGAGACACTGGACATTGGAACTACATTTCCCGGCATGCTTGGCAAGGAGACAGGAAGTGGGTGGGGACTGGACACTTACATCCTCCACCTCGTGGAGAACGCGCCAGAGCGCTCCAGGGAACGAGAGAAAGCAGACGCACTGAGGAGATCGCGAGAGGACCTAGGCCAAAGCCCGAGGGAGACCTGTTAGTCCTGTTTGGATCACTCAACCTGAGGAGAAGGAGACTTGCCAGAACCCAGACATTGCTGCAGACCGGAGGAATCGAACGGAGAGCAGGCGGTGAGCTGGACAAGCTGCTTGAAGTCAGACAACGGATCCGGCCGCTAGTGTCCCCAGTCAAATTCCGGCGGAGAGACGTTCTGGGTCAGCGGAGCCTAAAGCCTGCGTCGGATGGGTGAGAGGCCTCCAAGGCTGTTTGTGATTAAAGGTCAAGCTGCTGTTTTCTCTTTAAAGTCCACAGGGCCCCAACTGACTAGTTGAAGACCTTCTTTCAGTAAATTCACTGGCCAGTTGAACAGTACCCGGGTACCACACACATACATATACATCTTTTTCATTCCGGGACTTAACCTGTGCAGGACTCTTTCTGTTACGAATCGGAACAAGGGGTTAAAGATAAAGATACGTTCCGAAATATATTTTTCTCTTTTCCGCTGCGCGTTTACCGCAATACGAAGGGATTGTATGTTTGGGTTTTCGCTACGTGTCCCCTTTTTCTGAACTATCGGGAAATTGCATTCTTTTATGTTCGGTTGCGAATATTTTATTTTCCGAAATACGAAGCCTCGTGTTTCGGTTCTTTTCCGCTACGCGTTTTACCGTGATACGAAAATACTGTAATAATACTTGTGAATACCGTGTCTCAACACCTGCTCAATATTTTAGTAAACTATATAAATGATAAAAACTCACAACTGTGTTGGAGTATATTTATTCCCTAGTGCGGGGAGACTGACCCGTGGTTCATTTTCAGCGGCTCCTCCGGGAGTGAGCGCTACACGTGGGGGCTCATCCGGGATCCAGTCTCTGGAAAAACCGCATCTAAAGGGTTAAATATGGATCCAGACACTGTTGCCGAGTGGTGTGGGGAGCACAGTAGCCAGTTAGAATGTTGTATAGTCATGGATATTCCCGCAGACACTTGGGCTGAAGATCAGATTCGCCAGGCCGTGGCCACGCTAGCACCAGATCATCGGGGGTTAATACTGGACATTGAAAAAAACCCAGATACTTCTCACATGTATGTTCTTCTCGAATGGAGAAAGGGTGTTCCGCCATGTTTTCAGGGCACGAGCGTGAAACTGGCCGAAGAGGTGGAAGTCCAACTAATTCAACCAAGTACGCCACGTGGCGAATCCGCAAGTGTTCCCGCGCCTAGTCCGTTGGCCATGATCGGGCCTGAATTTATCGTGGCTATTGGAGATCTACTGGCTAAATGTCAGAAAACGAGCCCTCCTCACACTAACTTCGGTTATCGACGGTTAAGAAATTTTACAGAAAACGTACCAACTCCGGCGGGAGAAGAAACCTTTGAAGAATGGGTGATGCAGGCTCTGGATGAGTGGGATGTCCCTGAGGCCCAGAAAAAGCAAAGGATCACCGAGAGCTTAAAGGGACCTGCGTCAGAAGCGGTGAGAAACCTAAAACTGAGTAGAAAAGATTGTACTGCTTTAGACTACTTAAACGTTCTTGAAGAAGTTTTTGGGCGAACTGAAAAGGCGGCCGAACTGGTATATCAGTACGAACACACCTATCAGAGAAGAGGTGAAAGGATGACCGAGTACATGAGGCGCCTGGATAAGATTCTACATCAGATACTCTTGAAGAAAGGGGCCGAACCGGCCGAAGTAGATAAGATCCGAATAAAACAGATCCTGAGGGGCTCTCAACCTCTAGATCCAGTGATGATGCAGCTGAGAAGCAGAGCAGGTAACCAAGAGTTAAAGTACCTGGAGCTGATCCGAGTTGTACGAGAGGAAGAGGCTTTACTAGAAGAGAAATCTTTCAGGCGGGGGGAAAGGGCTTATGCACAACCTGTGAGACATAACGACGGCCTGCAGCCAGAAAGCGACTCTCTAGATACCTATGGATCTGACGAGGACGAACAAGAACACCTAGTTGTTTTTAAATCTACAGAGAGGGCTGCCAAAGAATCGAACCTCCCTGAACGGGGTGAATTGTCCAAAACCGTCAAGAAAGTTCAGGAAGCTCAAGTTGAATTGCAACAAGCGCACGCGGAACTGTGCCGGGTATTGATGAAGGTGACAGAGATGCAGGCAGAAATGCAGAAATTCCTCACAGGTATGCAGACGACGGGAGTTGCTGTGGCGTCTGGTCCAAGTCCTTTAACCAAATCTCAACAAGCAACTACGTCTCCGCTCTCTAAGAAGAGATGTTTCGGGTGTGGAGAAATGGGCCATTTCCGCGCACAGTGCAAAGGCCGAAAGCCTGAGAAGGATAGAGTCAAGGGACTGTTGGAAGCCCTGGAAGGACTGTTATCTACCTCACCGCGGGAAACGCCAGAGGGCACCAGTGAAGGAGCAACCTGAGTGCCCGAGGGTTGAACCCCGCTCCAGAAACCAAGCAAAGACTAAGAGGGCGAGAAGGCCCAAAGCCGAGCCAACTGTAGAGCCTGCCAGGACTGAAAGAGTCACTCCTTAGCATCCGGGTCTACGTCATGGGGAAGCAATGCACACCAAAACCTGCACGGGCCAAGAAAAAGGCCAGGGTACAGCAAACTGGGTCTAAGTGTCCGGATACCGCCACCAAGTTTCCTGACCAACTGATAGGTCCTTCTCCTATTGTGCCAATCCAAGTGGAAGGAGTCTACACCAAAGCCCTGTTAGATTCAGGGGCTCAAGTGACATTGATCTACAGAGACTTCTATGAGAAACACTTAAAGCACATTCCTCTGCAAGAACTGAAGGATTTGGAAAATATGGGGTATCGGCACTGAGAAACTCCCTTATGACGGGTACCTGCAAGTGAAGTTGGAGATCGGATCTGAAGTCATCGGGCAGTCTGGGGGTTGTGATGCATTGGCTATTGTGTGTCCTCGACCCTCAGGTGCGAACAAGAAGCTCCCTGATAGTGGGGACGAATACTGACCTAGTGCGGCGTCTCCTGACGCCCATCGTGTTGGAAGAAGGTTCAACTCAAGGAGTACACCCAATGTTACGTCTATCAGAGGATGGTTGAAGAACGAAAGGCACCTGCCGAGGTGGGAAGACTGTGGAGACTGGGTGGAACAGAGAAGGTTCTGCAAGCAGGAGAAGTAGCGAGCTTCCGGGCTTCAGTCAAGTTGAATGGGTCGCAACCAGGTCCCTATGTGGTGCTGGGAACCGATTTTGATCATGGGAGTGAAACCAGAGTCGAAGTGATTCCTGAAATAATCTCCACCAAAGCTCTGAAGAGAAAACGAGGAAGAGTCTCGGTCAGCGTGTGCAATGTGACGGATTCTCCAGTAGTCCTTAAGCACGAATGCCTATCGGGCAAGTAGAGTCTGCTACACCCTCTCTACCGATTTAGGAGGGGGAGTGGATAAAGAGATTCCAGATGAAAGATTCTACCCCAAAGACGCTCCCATTTCACCTGAGTGGAAGAAACGTCTTCAGTCTCAAGTCCTAAAGTGGAAGGAATTGTTCTCGAAAGATGAGTTCGATGTGGCCTAGCAAAGAGTACTGAGCACCGCATTCGATTACAAGAAGACAAGCCGTTTTGGGAAAGATCAAGGCGAGTTCCGCTAGGAGACTTAGATGATCTGCGAGAGCAGCTGAATGAATTCAAAGAACCAAGGTGATTCAAGAGTCCAGGAGTCCATACGCATCTCCCATAGTGTTGGTCGGAAGAAAAATGGTTCTGTCCATTCTATGCATAGACTACCGCACGTTGAACCGGAGAACCATCCCCGATCAATATGCCACTCCTCGGATAGAAGATGCCCTGCAGTGTTTGTCTGGAGCAAGTGTGGTTTAGTGTACTAGACCTGCGAAGCGGATATCACCAGATACCCATGCATCCTGAAGACAAGGAGAAAACTGCGTTCATCTGTCCACTGGGGTTCTTTGAATTCAACAGGATGCCTCAAGGCCTTACGGGGGCTCCAGCCACGTTCCAACGGTTGATGGAGAAGACAGTTGGGGATATGAATCTAATCGAAGTATTAGTGTACCTGGATGACATAATTGTGTTTGGGAAGACTCTGGAAGAACATGAGCAACGTTTGGAGAAGGTCTTGAAGAGGCTCCATGAAGAGGGGCTGAAACTGTCTTTGGAGAAATGCCAATTCTGTCTACCATCTGTTACGTATCTGGGACATGTGGTCTCAGCAGAAGGTGTTTCAACAGACCCTCGGAAGTTGGAGGCCGTAGCTTCTTGGCCTAGACCCCGAAACGTCACTGAGCTTAGATCTTTCTTGGGATTCTGTTCATACTATCGAAGATTTGTGGGAGGATTCGCGAAAATAGCTCAACCACTGAACAAACTCCTGCAGAAGGAAACCACAGAAGAAGGCTGCAAGGTCTCTGATAAAAACCCGTCAGCTCCAGGACCAAGGAAAGCTCGAGAGTCTATACAAAGTGAATGGACCAGTCAATGCGAAGGAGCTTTCGTGAAACTGAAAGAGAGTCTAACCCGAGCTCCTGTTTTGGCCTATGCGGACCCTCACAAGCCGTATGAGTTACATGTGGATGCCAGCAGAGAAGGCCTGGGAGGAGTCCTGTATCAGGAGTATGGTGAATTGCTGAGGCCTGTAGCGTATGTGAGCCGGAGCCTTACGCCTTCGGAGAAGAACTACTCACAAGTTGGAGTTCCTGGCCTTGAAGTGGGCAGTGGTAGACAAGTTAAAAGACTATCTATATGGAGCCGAGTTTGTGATCAAGACGGATAACAATCCTCTTACCTACATCCTTACTACCGCAAAACTGGACGCAACGGGACATCGGTGGTTGGCCGCTCTGTCAGGGTTTCGGTTCAGCCTGAAGTACCGCCCTGGGGTGAATAATCGAGATGCTGATGCGTTATCGAGAAGACCCTACACTACAGAATGGACTCAGTTAACTCCAGACGGGGTCCAAGCTTTGTGTCAAGGAGCAGAGCGCCGGGTCAAGGGGGGGATTGAAGCGGAGGCCATCGGAGTCATGGCTGCGGCTGTTCCTGAGTTCTACTGCAACCCTACCCAATTGAGAGATGAAAGTCTACCTACCTTTTCGAAACAGGACCTGAAAGCGGATCAGGCCAGAGACCCTTTAATTGCCTAGACCATAAAGGCCCTGACTGCAAACCAGCGAGAGATTTTGTTAACCAACTCCCCGAGTGGAGCCAGGTTGGTCTACAAAGAATGGGAGCGGTTAAAGATGCTGGATGGGGTGGTCTACCGAAGGGGCCCTTCAACTAACGCTGAAGAGATTCAACAGTTATTCTTCCCCACTAAACATAGGGAGAGTGTGCTACGATCACTACATGATGAGCATGGACATTTGGGTGCTGAGAGAACTTTCAAGCTGGTGCGAGATAGGTTCTATTGGCCTTGCATGAGAGCTGAAGTGGAAAGTTATTGTCATTCCTGTCTGAGGTGTATTCAGAGAAAGACTCTACCGACCCGAACTGCTCCAATGAGCCATCTGCAGAGTCAGGGACCCATGGATTTGGTGTGCATTGACTTCTTGTGCTTAGAGCCGGATGCTAGTGGGCAAGGGAACATTCTAATAGTGACTGATCATTTCACTCGTTACGCCCAAGCATTTTCCACAAAAGATCAACGCGCTCCGACAGTGGCCAAGGTGTTGATGAAAAGTTCTTTGTTCATTACGGACTGCCAAGGAGGATACACTCTGACCAGGGTAGAGACTTTGAAAGCAGACTGGTGGGGCAATTGTTAGAGTTGTTGGGAATCCAAAAGACTCGAACTACACCATATCACCCTCAAGGTGATGCTCAGCCTGAAAGGTTTAATCGCACATTGCTAAACATGCTGCTGGGACCTTGTCGAATGTGGAGAAGCAGAGTTGGAGTCGGCACATAGCTACTCTGGTGCATGCATATAACAGTACGGAGAGTGATACAACTGGATACTCACCGTACCGTCTTATGTTCGGAGAGAGAGGCTCGACTGCCGGTTGATTTGGCATTTGGGTTATCTCTAGACCAGACGTCAGTAGCTTCCCATAGAAACTACGTGGATAGACAGAATTTGGCTTGGCTGCATTGAACAGGCCCGGTTGACCTCGGGAAACAGGGAGCAAAGAAATAAAAGGAACTATGACTTGAAAGTCCGAATACAAGATCTACAACCTGGTGATAGGGTCCTATTGAAGAACTTGGGTGCTGCTGCAAGACACAAGTTGGCGGATAGGTGGAGTTCCCAGGTTTACATTATCTGCAAACAACTGCCAGGTCTACCAGTGTATCAGATTCGCCCGGATGGAAAGGCTGGGCCTCTCAAGAACTGGCACCGGAATCATTTGTTACCTTTGAGAGAGGCTGTGAGAATGCCAGTTGGGTACGAACTGCCTCAGCCGAATCCGCCTGCTCCACGTTTGCCTCCCGTTACTCGGTCTCAACAGACCCGGGTTGCCGAAGAGAGCGAAAGAGACAGTGAAGAAGAGAGTTATTGTCTAGACTGGATGCGCTCACCGGAGCCTGAGGAGGTTGTCGTTGTTCCTGAGCGGTGGGAGAGCAACTTGAGGCCTGAAGCTCCTGAATTTCTGCTAAAAGTCCCTGAGACTGCTGAAATCCCTGAGGCTCTTGAATTTCAGCTGAAAGTCCCTGAGGCTGTTGGGATCCCGGTAGCTCCGGAAGTTGAAGCTTATTCCGGCGATTATAGTTCTATGCCTTTGCTGAAGGGATCATACTCTGAAGAAACGTCTGCTCCAGTGATAGAGAGAAGGATTGAGCCAACACCTATAGTACTTCCACCTGAAGAGGAACTGATTGAGCCAGAACCAAAACGCTCTGTTCGACCGCCCCTACGACTCACCTACGACTCGCCAGGACATAGCACTGAAGAGGCCATCACCACAGTACGGAGGTTGCCCGAAGTGTCTGCTATGCTAGCTGAGGTAGCCCAAAATATGAGTCAACTTGAGGAAGTGTTATTAACTCACTATGTGTATGCTGCTGAACCTGTGCATGTTATGTAAACTGTATTTAATATTGTGGAAATGTAATGTAACTGTTGTACCTCCTTGGAGAGACCCAAGAGTTCTAGGAGGGGGAGAGTGTAGCGCTGTGTTAAAGATCTTGCTGTGGTATTACCTATTTTTGGCCACAAGATGGAGACAGTCGCGATTAGAGACACTGGACATTGGAACTACATTTCCCGGCATGCTTGGCAAGGAGACAGGAAGTGGGTGGGGACTGGACACTTACATCCTCCACCTCGTGGAGAACGCGCCAGAGCGCGCCAGGGAACGAGAGAAGCAGACGCACTGAGGAGATTGCGAGAGGACCTAGGCCAAAGCCGAGGGAGACCTGTTAGTCCTGTTTGGATCACTCAACCTGAGGAGAAGGAGACTTGCCAGAACCAGACATTGCTGCAGACCGGTGGAATCGAACGGAGAGCAGGCGGTGAGCTGGACAAGCTGCTTGAAGTCAGACAACGGATCCGGCCGCTAGTATCCCCAGTCAAATTCCGGCGGAGAGACGTCCTGGGTCAGCGGAGCCTAAAGCCTGCGTCGGATGGGTGAGAGGCCTCCAAGGCTGTTTGTGATTAAAGGTCAAGCTGCTGTTTTCTCTTTAAAGTCCACAGGGCCCCAACTGACTAGTCGAAGACCTTCTTTCAGTAAATTCACTGGCCAGTTGAACAGTACCCGGGTACCACACACATACATATACACCTTTTTCATTCCGGGACTTAACCTGTGCAGGACTCTTTCTGTTACGAATCGGAACAAGGGGTTAAAGATAAAGATACGTTCCGAAATATATTTTTCTCTTTTCCGCTGCGCGTTTACCGCAATACGAAGGAATTGTATGTTTGGGTTTTCGCTACGTGTCCCCTTTTTCTGAACTATCGGGAAATTGCATTCTTTTATGTTCGGTTGCGAATATTTTATTTTCCGAAATACGAAGCCTCGTGTTTCGGTTCTTTTCCGCTACGCGTTTTACCGTGATACGAAAATACTGTAATAATACTTGTGAATACCGTGTCTCAACATCTGCTCAATATTTTAGTAAACTATTTAAATGATAAAAACTCACAACTGTGTTGGAGTATATTTATTCCCTAGTGCGGGGAGACTGACCCGTGGTTCATTTTCAGCGGCTCCTCCGGGAGTGAGCGCTACACTAGTAATTAATATTTTTATATATAAGAGGTTATAACAATATTATTTCCTTGTTTTACTGAAACTCTGAGCGCTGTGATGAGCAGAAGTCACTTACTGTAACAGCTGAGCCTGATACGTTGTACTCCGAGATAATGTAACAAGCAGCTGATCTCAGCGCTCACAGCCACTGGATTTAAAGAGCTAATGTATAGAACATCCTCCTGCATTAATTATTACCCCTCTCTGTACAATGTATATAACATCCTCTTGCATTAATTAATACCCCTCTCTGTATAATGGATAGAACATCCTCCTGCATTAATACCCCTCTCTGTATATTGTATAGAACATCCTCCTGAATTAATTAATGTCCCTCTCTGTATAGAACATCCTCCTCAATTTATACCCCTCTCTGTATAATGCATAGAACATCCTCCTGCATTAATTCATGCCCCTCTCTGTATAGAACATCCTACTGCATTGGCATGTGGAGGGTGTAGAACTTCGAAATGCAATGCTTATCCAGCACAGGAGAGTGAACTTCTACTTAAACTTTGTATCTCTGTGGGAGAGACAGACGGGATTATAGAAGCAGGGGACAGGGAAAATATTAATGTAAATCGGTCTGAAAGCTCAGAGAAGAGATGATTGGCACAATTATTTTTTTTTATAAAATAAAGCACTTTAAATCCAGAGAAAACATTCAAATAAATCACACTGAAGGCTCATAATGACAGAGTAACTGGGAGAGCTGGATACTAAATGTATCAGACGTAAAAGCCCCTTCATAATAAGCAGCACTGGGAGAGGAGATTTATATAAAACATGTATTATAGATGAGGAAAGGGGGATAGTGCTCCTGGATAATATAAAATGTTTCAGACCTAAGCCCCTATTATGCAGAGCGCTAGGGGAGATAACACACGTTTTATAAAGTCCCCCTCTTCTCCCAGTGCTGCTTGTTATAAAGGGATTTATACTATCCAGCCCTCCTCTGTCATTAGCTTTCAGTGTGATTTATTTGAATTTTTCCCTCTCCAGCTGCTTTTATCAACTCGTCTGTGTAACAGACATGCAAGGGTTAAGTAAAGGTTTCCTCTCCTGTGCTGGCTGTCTGCGCTGCGAGTGAGTATTCTGGAGCTTTATCACTGTCAGATTTTCGGGTAGGGGTCAGGAAGGATTACATATACAAACTTTATATGTAGCTTTGCGATGTTGCGCTCCTCATTGCTGGTCTCCTTCATTCAATGTAATATTACAAAAAGGACTGAAACTAAAATGTAATGCATTTTCCTTTTGTTTCTTTCGTTTTTTGGACTGAGCAGTTTCGTATCTCTTGAGTCAAATTATCCCAAAATTCTGACTAAATCGTTTTAGTACTAAAACGAATGCACATGCCTAGTAACATCGTGCTTATGAGTAATGATAACTATCGTAATATGGTCCTTACTATCTTACATGATACCATCACGTACAGGCGTCTTCCTGGTGATCCTACTGAACCTTTTTTTAATTCACTTGTGCAGATCCTTGATGAGGGACTTATTGGCAATGTTATTACTAAATCCGAATATGAGTTTATGAAACCATTTAATCCTACAATCGCTCCATTTTATGGACTGCCAAAGATTCATAAAAATAAGATAAACCCTCCGGGCAGGCCAACTGTTTCAGGCACAAACTCTCTCACTCACAATGCTAGCACATACATTGATCGTATACTCCACACTATTGTCCAAAAACTGCCCTCTTACGTGCGAGAAACTAAGCAGATGTTGAGAGAGTTGGAGAATCAGATTATACCCCCTGAGGCATTATTGTGCAGTCTTGACGTTGAGTCCTTGTATAGTTGTATCCCACACGAATTAGGTCTAGAATGTGTCCGTTTGTTTCTTTCACGACGTGGCACCACACATCATGATCATACGGTTTTTGTGGGAGGAAACCATCGTGAATGGTCCCTCGATGATAGAATTTAGATCCCACATTTTCAGTTGGCATCGTTATATCGACGATATTGCCATTGTCTGGACTTCCACCGCTGCTGAATTCAGCAGATTTGTCGATTGTTTGAATATCAATGAGTTTAATCTTAAATTTACATTCGAAATACAAGAGTCTGTTTTAAGTTTGCTTGATATCTCCATTCATAAGAATAGCACGGGTACATTATCCTCTACATTGTATCGTAAACCAACAGCATCTAACAACCTTCTAATGTGGTCTAGCCATCATCCCTTTCCGTTATGCCGTGGGATTCCCACGGGTCAATATTTACGACTGCGACGCACCTGTAGCAGTATTGAAGAATTTAAGATTAAAGCTCAAAAGCTACGTTTATCTTTTAAGGAAAAGGGATATCCTAATAGAGTGTTGAAACACGCTTACCAACGTGCATTATCATCTGACTGTCATTTATTATTACAAGACAAAACGAGCGATCGCAATTCTGGTATCATTAGAATGATAGCCAATTACGATCAGGGCTGGCGTGCCGTTAACAACATTTGTTCAAGACACTGGCCACTCCTTACGCAGGACCCACATTTTAAAGAAATACTGCCCAGTAGACCGAGCATTACTGCCAGAAGGTGCACCAATCTTAATGATAGATTGGTGCATAGTCACTTCCAACCATATCATCAGCCAATACAATCTTGGCTCCCTAATCACCCACAGGGTATGTAAAGTTGTGGCAGATGTAGTGCTTGTCCATTCGCACTTAACAAGTCCAAAGTATTTTACAACTATGATGACTCTCAATCTTACACAGTTCGTCAGTTTTTTCATTGTAATTCTTCTGGGGTGAACTGATTTGCCATTGTGGCCTGAAATATATTGGCAAGACCATTCGTCTGTTGAAAATTCGAATCCTTGAGCATATCAGGTCCATTAGAAACAAAAAGGATACCCCAGTAGCAAGACATTTTCAGTCATGCAGGGTGTGCTCACTGAATAACTTTAAATTCCTGGCCATTGAACAAATCAAACTTGGCCCTAGAAAGGGCAATTTAGACAATAAATTTCTTAAAAGAGAGGCCTTCTGGATATATCGTCTTAATACTCGAACCCCTTGTGGTCTGAACGAAGGTTTCACCTTTGCCCCTTTCGTATAATTGTTTATGCGATATGTATTTATACCCTTACGTGTAATTAATTTACATGTTTCATGTATCTGGTTGTTTACATTAACGGTTCTAAAAACAGTTTTTCTTCTTTTTATTTCATTTTTTCGTCCACACCTTGGTTGCTCAGTACTAATTGCTTTTTTCTTTTGGTGTTTTTGTATTGTTGGTTTGTATTTTTGTACTGTTTCCTTGATGCTTTTTAATTGTTGATATTGGCAGTTTATTACAAATCAAGCGCAATTACGACGGCTACTTGGGTTTCCAATTTTCAATAGTTCTTTAGCCCCATTTGTTTATCATATTCATTAACCACAGGGCAGCTGTAAAATAATTTAAAAAAATAATTTAAATGTTTTTGATTTACTAGTATGTTCCTGACGGATCCAGACTATATGTCTGTCATCTCGTCTTTGATTGGCGTCGTGTTATTTAACGATCCATCGGTATGCGATTAGTTGGCCTATGCTGGCATATATACATACCCATATGCGGCAATTGTGGCTGGCAACTCTATTATGATGATCTACAGTATATTCGTATTACCCAAGTCCTCTTTCTTTACTTATTCATTTAGCCACCTTGGTCATGTATGTTTGGTATGTTATCTCCGGCTGCGCTTTACGAGGGTTGTATTTTTATGACACTGCCTCCCTGTTGGCTTTTCTAGCACCACGTGATTTGCCGGCAACTCTGTAGCATCGGGTTACTATGACACCAGCATGATTCCTTCCGATTTCCATAGCAATTACCTCTCCAGGTGATCTCGGTTATGATTAAATCCCAAATGTATTTAATTCGTACTTTGCACTGACACATTACAGCTCAGGATTAAGCCCTTATTATTGGGTGAAACACGTCAAGCTATGTGCTTAACTTTATTTTAAATGCTCACTTTTTTGGTCATATGTTTATGGTGATTATTAGCGGACATCCCCGGCTTTTTGTTCTGTCTTTAGATTAGAGGTTGGTAGGTGGCTTGAACCACCGAGGTATCAGACAGGCTCTTTTTTCTATGAGGTCTCCTATGAGTTTGTTGTCTAATTGTATCAGTAGCCGGTGGGAGTTTGTATGCAGTGCCGCTCATCCCATATCTGTCTACCATTTACCTTCACTATTTTTATGTCAATTGTGTGGTCTCTTTAATAATAAAATTATTGTGCTTTGACTTAGTGTGCACTTTGTGCATTTTTGATGTTGCTTGAAGTAGAGGTAACCCTGGAGTTCGCATCCCGGCAAGAACACATCTCCAGTAAGTGTCCTTGGGCAAGACACGAGAAATCTCAATGTATTATTAATCTTTATAAAGTGCCAGGATATTCCGCAGCACTATACAATGGACACAGTATAGACAGGGTTACAATACATTGAACAACATTTTGACAAGCCCATACAGGAGGAAAAGAGGGCCCTATTCCCATGGGACAGGGGCTGACTGGCAACTTTTGGCCCAGGGGGCAAGTACAACCCAGAGGCCCATAGTGCAGCAACTCGGGCCCTAGTTTAAGCGTATCACAGAGCTCCACAGCAATAAAAGTCATAGTAATGTGCACATCCACAATCCTCTCCCTTCACGTCTGTGGTGAGAGCGGAGTCACATGACAGGAAGGGTGGGGGCGGTACCAGGCAGTGTCTGCTGGGATGCCATGCTAGCTGGACGTACTGTATGTGTCTCTGCTATCTGATGTTATGCTGAATAAATCTACAACTATAAACTAACTCACGGAGTCTACTCGTTTCGTGACATGGTGTAAGAAGTGTTTCCCTGCGTATCCATTTTGATCGGTGAAGATGTCTAAGTTCTCTCCTCCGGAACCCTTCGATTTCTCTCAGCCTGCTGCATGGCCTGCTTGGCGCCAAAGGTTTGCACGCTTCATGATCGCTTCGAAGCTGGATAAGGAGCCTGGTGAGGTGCAGGTTAATTCCCTTTTATACGCTATGGGGAGAGACGTGGAGCCGATTTACGGTACTTTTCAGTTCAGCGCTGGGAAGAGATGGACTTTGATAAAGTCGTGGATAAGCTCAGCGCCCATTTTGTGCCCAGAAGAAATGTGATTCACGAGAGAGCCTGCTTTCACAAGCGCGCCCAGTGTGAGGGAGAATCTGTGGAATCATTTGTGCGCAGCCTTTATCAGTTGGCAGAGTTCTGTGCTGCTAAGGAGGAGCAGATCAGAGACAGACTGGTTATCGGAATTGCAGACTCGGAAGTTTCACTTAAGTTGCAGCTGGAGTCTAAGCTGACACTGGATGAGGCGATACGGATTGCACGTCAGAATGAATTGGTGAAGAAACAAAGTGCAGACTTAAGGTCAGAAAACAGTGTGGAAGAAATACACCAGCCACAAAGGGTTAAAAGCGGCAGACAGCAGGCAGCGGACAGACCCAGGAGCGGTTGGACACCGTGTTCCCATTGCACACGCTGTAACCGCCCTCACGAGATGAAGACGCGGTGCCCTGCTATAGACAAGAGGTGCAGGAAGTGCAACCGCGCCGGCCATTTTGAGGTGGTTTGTAAATCAGAGTCTGTGAGAGAGATGTGTCTGGACAGTGATCAGGAGACGCCAGAACTGTCCTTTATAGGATCGGTGACTGAACAGTCCGGCTCTGTCGAGGATTGGCGTGTTACACTCACGATGTTGGGTGAAAGAGTTGCCTTTAAGATTGATACCGGAGCAGACATTACATTTATTTCCTTTGTGACATTCTCAAAGCTACCTCGACGTCCGGAGCTGGAAAAGGTTACGATTCAAGTTCATAGTCCGGGAGGTCGCATTGATTGCATCGGCAGGTTCCTTGCTGACTGTGAGTACCGGGAGCGGAAAATATCGATGTGGGTGTACGTGATCAGAGGATCGTGTGTGAATAATCTTCTGAGTCGGAAAGCAGCCTGCAGTCTGGGCCTTGTTGCTAGAGTGTACTTAGTCACTGAGGACGTGTTTGGAGACCTGGGGCTGCTGAACTGTGAGCCGGTCCGTATAAAGCTCAAACCTGAAGCTGTCCCTTATAGCCTTACTACGCCTCGTAGGATTCCATTTCCGCTTTTCCCGAAGGTGGAGTGCGAGCTTCTGCGGATGGAAAAGATGGGGGTTATCGAGGCGGTCACAGAAGCTACTGACTGGTGTGCGCCCATTGTACCGGTCGCTAAAAAGAATGGAAAAGTTCGTATTTGTGTGGATTTGAAACGTCTGAACGAAGCCGTTAGGAGGGAGAGATATGTCATGCCGACATTGGAAGATATTGCTCCTCAGTTGTCGGGGGCTAACTTCTTTTCCACGCTCGACGCTTCCAGTGGGTTCTGGCAGATACCCCTTGACCCAGAGAGCCAGAAACTGACGACCTTCATTACTCCGGTAGGTCGGTTTTGCTTCCGCAGACTCCCCTTCGGGATATCTTCGGCCCGGAGATCTTCCAGAGAGAGATGAGTTCCCTGTTGAGAGACCATGAGGGTACTGTGGTAGTTATGGACGATATCCTTGTGTATGGGTCCACTAAGGAGGAGCACGACCGGCGACTGCTTTGTGTGCTGCAAACCGTCAAGGAATCTGGCCTGAGGCTAAATAAGGAGAAGTGCCACTTTGGGAAACCAGAACTGTGTTATTTTGGCCATATTATTAGTGGGGAGGGGTTAAGCCAGATGCCAGCAAGGTTCTCGCTATTGAGAAAATGAAAAGCCCTTCCGATGTGAATGAACTGAGACAAATACTGGGCCTTGTGAATTATGTGGGGAAGTTTTTACCGGAGTTGTCCTCGGTGTTACATCCTGTCACAGAATTGTTAAGAAAGATGTCGTATGGATATGGGGACCTCCACAGGAGGAGGCCTTAGCACGAGTCAAGTCCATGCTGGGATCCGCTCCGGTGTTGGGGTACTATGACCCCTGCAAGAAGACTGTGGTTAGCGCAGATGCTAGTAGCTACGGGTTGGGAGCGGCCCTTCTGCAGCTGAAGGAGGGTAAACTACAGCCTATTGCCTATTGTTCTCGCACCTTAACAGCAGCAGAGAGACGTTATGCACAAATTGAAAAAGAGTGTTTGGCTGGAGTCTGGGCCTGCGAACGCTTCCACCGTTATCTGGTGGGTTTGGAGGAGTTCAGTCTGGAGACTGACCACAAGCCACTAGTTCCTCTCATTAATTCTTATGATATCGACAAGGCGCCTCTGAGATGCCAGAGACTCTTGATGAGACTACTTAGGTTTAATGTTAGAGCTGTTCATGTCCCGGGGAAACAGCTGGTGGTGGCAGATACCCTCTCCAGACTCCCGCTGGCTGCTGAGGGCGATTCGTCGACAGAGTCGGACGTGAAGGTGTATGTGGATTCGATCTTAGCCTCCAAGTCCATCTCTTCGGGGAGATTGGAACAGATTAAGAGAGAGACGCACCTGGATGTTGTCCTTCAAGAAGTTATCAGCTATGTAAGAGACGGCTGGCTGGAGAGTCGTGCTGCGTGGTTGTCTCTGAGTGCGTTCCACTCCGAGAGAGCGTACCTTACTGAAATGGATGGCTTAGTGTTTTTTCAACACCGCATTGTTATTCCGAAAAGTTTGCGTCAAGACATGCTACGGCGGATTCATGAAGGTCATTTGGGGGTTTCCAAGTGCAGAGAGAGGGCGTCGTCTGCTGTGTGGTGGCCTGGGATTAGCGCTGACATTGCTGATTTCATCTCGAGATGTGCCTGCAGAGAACGTCGACCTACACAGAGACGTGAGCCTTTACTTTCCACCCCCGTACCTGCGAGTCCATGGCAGAAGATAGCTGCGGATCTGTGCGAACTAAAAGGGAGGAAATATTTAGTTGTTGTGGACTACTACTCCAGATACCTTGAGCTCGCGCCACTGGGTGAGGCGACCAGTGCTACTGTGATCGTCCGTCTGAAAAGCATGTTTGCCAGGTGGGGTATCCCGTAGGAGTTGGTGAGTGACAATGGTATGCAGTTCGCCTCTAAAGAGTTTGCTTCTTTTGGGAAGGATTACGATTTCAGTCACACGCACACGACTTCCAGTCCGCATTACCCGCAGGCTAATGGGATGGCGGAGCGAGCGGTTCAGACCGCTAAGTTTATTTGGGGGCAGGCGGAACATTATTTGGCCCTGATGGCGTACAGAGCGGCTCCTGTTCAGGCTACAGGGTGTAGCCCTGCTCAGCTGATGTTGGGACGGCAGATTCGTACTACTTTGCCTTCTGTGGATGCTTCCCTGCCGCTTCTCCGGTCCTTCCAGAGGATATTCGGAGGAGGGACGAGGTGGCGAAGCGGAACTACAGGTTCTTTTATGATAGACGACATTCTACTCGCCCACTATCGGTGCTATACCCGGGAGAGAGTGTCGGGGTTAAGCTAGATGATGAGACGAGGTGGAGAACCCCGGCTACAGTTGTGGAGCGTTCTCCGGAGCCCAGGTCCTACGTGATCCGCACGGAAGGAGGAACTGTCGCTCGCCGCAACAGAAGGCATCTTCAGCCGGTACCTGAGGAGTTGTGTGCTGAGACCTCGACACCACAACAGCCAGACTCTCCGGTCTTACAGAATGGGTCTACCCTGCAGGTGGTTTCTGGGCATGATGTACCGCTGCTTCCAGCGGAGCCACAGCCACCCTCTCAAGGACTTGGTGATGGTTCTTGCAAGATGACTTCGAGTGGTAGAGTTGTGAGGCCTCCGGAACGTTACCGGGATTAATGTTTAGCTAGAGCAGCGACTTGAAGAATGGGCAGAATAATCCCAAAGTCACTGCGGACTAGGGTAGTCTACCCCGATGTCCAAGTTAGCATTGTTTATCTACTTGTATCTTTACATTGTTTGTTTTGTATGTTTTACCGTTAAAAGGGGGAGATGTGGTGAGAGCGGAGTCACATGACAGGAAGGGTGGGGGCGGTACCAGGCAGTGTCTGCTGGGATGCCATGCTAGCTGGACGTACTGTATGTGTCTCTGCTATCTGATGTTATGCTGAATAAATCTACAACTATAAACTAACTCACGGAGTCTACTCCTTTCATGACAACGTCCATTCCCAGTCTTTTTTACACCCCTCCCCCAACAAGGTTCCTCACTTTATTCTCCCCTCCAAGCAGCAGGCCCCTCGCTTTATTCACCCCCAAAGCAGCAGGCGCCCCCTCATTTTATTCTCACCCACAGCAGCCCCCCCTCAGTTTATTTTCCACATCACAGCAGCAGCCCCCTCACTTTATTCTCCCCATCACAGCAGCAGCTCCCTTCATGTTATTCTCCCCCTCACAGCAGCCAGGCCCTCCTCACTTTATTCTCCCTATCACAGCAGCCAGGCTCCAATCACTTTATTCTCCCTATCACAGCAGCCCCCCTCACTTTATTCTCCCCATCACAGCAGCCCCCCCTCAATTTATGCTTCCCATCACAGCAGCCCCCCCTCAATTTATTCTCCACAGGAGCCAGGCCACCCCCTCACTTTATTCTATTCCCCCCCCGGCGGCCCAACCCATTCTGATTAACTCCATGCAGGGGCTACTAGTAGTCAGAATCAGGTGATGGTGAGTGACCCACACTTCCAAAAGGATTCTTCTGTTCTGGGATGGCCTGGCAGGGTCTCTGTCCTCCAGCTCCTCCGCTGTCCCCTCTGACAGAGCAGGAGGGCAGGCAGGCTCCCTAGTCTGACTTGACTGAGGCCGCGCCCTCTTCTGCGTGCACAAAGGGACTATACATCACGTGAATGAAGGGGGCAGTGCCACTGGAGCTCCCAGCTCATGTTATGAAAGTGGGAGGCACGCGCTTACTCCTGTCAGTCTATGCAGCTGCTCGCCAGTGAATAAATTAAACCCACAGGGAGCGTTGCGGCTGCCTGGGGGACATTTGCCAACCCCCCCCCCCAGTCATGGGAGCTTACAAGCTAGAAGGGTTGGGGGTGGAAACAGGAGACGACTGCAAGGTGAGAGTGATGGACTGGTTGCGTCAATGAGTCGGGTGGTAGGCTTCCCTAAATCAGAAAGTCTTTTAGGGGGAAGTCTGACCATATGAAGGAGAGCATTCCAGAGGATAGGGTCTGCGCGTGAGAAATCCTGTAGTCGATCGTGGGAAGAGGCGATGCGGGGGAGACGCTAGGTGCAGGTCACGGTTTGGCCTTAGGGAGGGGGCTGGGGTGTATTTGGTGATTAGGGAGGACAGGTAGAGGAGCTGAGTTAGTGAGAGCTTTGTAGGTCAGGGTAAGGATTTTGAAATTTAATTCTGCCATGTATCCTTCCTGGTAATAATACTTGCCCAAAAAAAAAGTGCATGTCTGCGAGTGTGTACATGGGGCTGCCCTTAGGGGGGTGTGGCAGTCCATGATATGGAAACGGGCCCAGCCTAGTATGGCATGTACACCACATAGCCAACCCACTGGAATTCTGCAACTGGAGCCAAAAGGTTTAGTTTAAATGGTCAGCTGAAGGAAAAGGGGGGGGTCCCTGATCAGTGACTCCGTAAGGCCCCGTTCACACCTCAGCGTTTTCCAGCACTTCCCTGAGTGCTGTAAAACGCTCAATCCTGGAAATCCCATGATCTCCTATGGGGCTGGTTCACACCTAGATGTTTTCCAGGGTGCAGGAATGCGCTGTAAAACATCTGACACCCAAAGAAGTACGGGAGCTTCTTTGGGGCATATAGAAGCACGTTCGCAGCCATAGACAGCCACGAACGCCCTGCAATACGCATTTGCGTGTTTTTGTATGCACGAACACGTGTTAAAATGATCGCACACATTTGAGAAACACATGTGTGAACCCAGCCTAACGGGCCACAAGAATTCTGAGGCCAGCCCTGCATGTTATAGTGTTCTATATGAATCATGTGTAGCTGGGTCGTACAGTCAGGGGGAGGCAGAGCCTCATCTGTCAATAATGCTTCCTCATCTGATATTGAATCAGGTGTGAGCCTTGGAGGTCAGGTTTGCCAGATCAGCCATGTTTTACTGGACACCTATTAAATGCAGAAGGAAAGAACAGGGAAAAAAGTGCTGTCCTGCACTAAGTATAATTCATATGCTGCAGGAAGGCAATCAAGGGAGGTCAGATTCCTTTTTGATCTCTTCCCTGCAGTGTGGCATTTCTCATGCACTGCCCCATCAGCATGAATAAATTCTGTCCAGGAAAACATGGGCAATCTGGTAAGGTCAGTAGGTGGGAATTGGGCAATTCCAAGGCATGGCAACCAAAATCTTAATCCAGGAACTGTCGGATATAATCTCTGCACGTGAATACAACACGTTTGTATATATTGGATTTATCAGCCAAGCCTCCAATATGTCTATATTGGATTTACTGGACCTACCTCGGCAGTCGCCTCCAATATATCAGGGATTATTATTTCATAAGAAACTTATACGAGACACAAATATCAATCGTCTATATCTCTTAGAAATTATCCTGAATTCTTTTAATTGTCTGTGTTTTGCTTTAAAAAAAATACAATAATCGGATAAAATTATATATATTTATTACGTATACAAAAAAGTTTCAAATCTCATATCATGAACAAAAATTTACAAACCACACTCCATGAGCATATAAAAACTAGCTTCACAATATATGTATCTCCGGTTAGTAACTGCATATATGATTAATATCATTTACCTTATCAGTTAGTAACTAATACACAAATGGTTAATAAACATTTCTGCTTAATACAACATGTATTTCCCAGCAAACAATGTTTAACCAGCCAGCTCTTATATATATATATATATATATCTATACTACATGGATCAACAAAAGATGAGCTAATTTATTGATAAGTAATAAAAACTTATTTAATGAATCCTCCCCTAATCTCGAGAATTTCTAATCTTTTGCTTTTTATTTTGTAGTTATATAATTCCTTGCTCATTAATTTTAATCACAGTAATTTCCAAATTCAATATATATATATATTGGTATCAATCTTGCAACATTTCTTTAGGAATAAATCCTTATATCCACTTCTTCATATTTCTATCTGCAGAATAGAATTTGGATTTTAACCTTATCCGAGAAGTCTCAGTCTACGTTGCAAAAGTCTCTACAAATATATTTTTACATTAATTCCTTATTTCATACATTACCTGTCCAATTTGGATGTTGATGAGTCTGCCTTGGAATTTTCTATGTGATACTTTGTTTTGGAATATGTGAAAATTATCGATATTAGATAATCAATGCATGTGAGTTAGAGATTTGGTGAGAATATTAATTGCCTCATGTCTTGGGATCTGAGTGCATGGTGATGTGAGTCTGATGTGAGTCTCTGTCTGTTGGAATCTCTGACTGACTTACAAAAGAACCTTTGCCGCCTATTATACCCAATTTGACGTCATGGATAATCAATAATAATATGAATCATTATTTTTACTATCCTCTAGAGGGCAGTATTGCACTTATATTAATTCCATTATTTCTTTTTAATATCTTATCTTGGGTCAAAGGTCAGACTAACTTAACAAAAAGCCTTGTCTTTTAACTAGACTGTCTCTAGACACAGTGTCTGTCATTTGATTTATATTCTCACTCCCTTTTGGTTGCTTAGATCAGCTAAATTCTTTCCTGGTTAACTCAGAATCTATTCTTTAGTAATTTTTATTATTTACCAATTATATACTTTCTACAATATTTTGGAGTATATATTTCATACTGTAATTATAATAAAATATACCTTGATTATAAACATATATTTTGTGAATATAATTATATGTTACAGAATATTTAACTCTTATTCCTATACCCAAAAGAAGCAAAATCTCTTTTGTTTTAAAAACTTAGAATAGACCAATAAATTTACTTATGACACGTTTTAGCATTCTCACATTCATTCTAGGTTCCTTCATGTCTGGGACTTAACCCAGGAATGAACTTTGTAAAAAAAATCTTGTTCATTTCTAAACCTAGAGAATACTTTGAAAGAAAAACTGTCTTTAAAACAAAATGGCTACAAGCATCCATTTTAAATTCTCCTTTTCTGTGTAATATACCCGACAGAACTAGCCTGAAGGTGGACAGGTAGAGTTCATGCACAGTGTAGTAGACAAGAGCTAAATGTCTAAACACCCAAGCACTGCACCATTGGGAGGTGTTGGTCTACATAAAAAGGAAAGTCAGACACAGCATGGCTAGCACAGGAGGACTCTAATGCTGGGTCAGAGGGGGGGGGGGAAATGCGCTACCGTGTCTGGGATCTGAAGTCCACAAAAAAAGCCACACCAGGAGCTTGACCATATTAAAATGTGGAGTCAATGGCGTAACGTGGGGGGGGGGTGCCTCGGGGGCAGTCGCCCCGGGCGCAAATTTCTTAGAGGGGGGGGGGCGTGCAAAATTTCAAAAGAAATTTGAACCACTAATATTTTCCAGCAGGGATCAGCAGGGTGTCTGCCTGTTTTGCCACACTGGTGGTGACTTAGAGTCCAGAAGGGAGGACCAGGACAAAATTCTGATCCTGTCCTGACTCCTTAACGCTGACGTGAGTCACATGAAGCAGCGCAGCATTATTCAACGGAACACCCTGTACCACGCTTGTCAGTCCCCCTTGAAGCCCTGTGCCAGGCCACCGCCGCCGGCAGCCCTGCAGCCACTGAACAGGAAGGAGGGAGGGAGGAGCCTGTCCTGCAGCACATTTAAAATTTGGTCTCCACTAAGCCCCCTGGACAGCTCCCCTCCCCCGGGCCACCAGCAACTCCACGCAGGTAGGCCACACTGTATGACACCAAAGCAGCGTGACCACCACACCAGTAAGGGGTACAGGGAGGGGGTGACTGGGGTACTTGAGTTTGACGGGGGTACGGGGGGGGGGGGAGAGTGACTGGGGTACTGGAGAGTGTGACTGAGGTACTTAGCAGGGGTACTTGGGAGTGACTTGGGGTACTGAGTGACTGGGTTAGAGGGGGACTGGGGAGAGAGTGACTGGGTATAGTGAGAGGACAGTATGCATAGGGTATACTGGGACAGGGTGACTGGTAGCAGTGGCGTAGCGTGGGGTGATGTGTTTTTTTTATTGTATATTAACAAAATACTGATATATGTGCTTGTGGGGTAAGGGGGGGGTCAATACTCTACTGGTGGAAGGGAATCATGGTGTGTTACCATGTCCACAGGTTGGAGGGCGCACAATTCTTGCCCTGCCCCGGGCGCTGACAACCCATGCTACGCCGCTGTGTGGAGTGGCCACAGTACTGTATTCAGGCAATGAATCGGTGAAGTGCCCTAGTAATGCCTAATCCATCCACTACAGCAACTAAACCTCAGATGAATTGCTACTAGTAACCAGACTAGGGTTAATAGCTATTCCATCCGCTGAATGAGATTAAAATTGCACATGTATAAATTTATGTGGATGGATTAGGCTTGACTAAGGCACATTGCTGAAAAGACACTTGAATCCAGTACCCCTGTGGCTGCTCCACAATAAATATTTTTATATGATTAAGCACATGGTGGGACCTGCTGATTTTTGGTTTATAAAAAGGAAGTGAGCCCAGCCAAGAAACCATTGCTTTCCAGCACCATTACAGCCGTTTACAGAACTGCAATCCTGTGAATGTGCTCAGACAGTATTAAGCTGGATGCAGGAAAAAAATACCAGCACAATTAGTGGATCTGTCTAACCTGATAATGTGTTCCTTGTAGGCAGACCCTCAGAAAAGCAAAATTATAGGACTCAGTGGTGCCTTTTAATTTAAGAGGCACCAAACCCAAGCCAGCTGGTGGAACAAAGGGTCACCAGATCCCCTGTAGGTCATCAGGAGCAGTGGTCTTAATTTTAAGCATCTACCACCAGGTACCCAGCCATTGTGAGAGCTTACACCCACGGAGGTGATCCATTGCCCCTTGGATAAAATAAGCCACAGAAGTAGTCCTATACACTATTGCCTATATTTGCTTTTCCTAAGTGACCTAAAAAAAATGTTTCAGGTTTGATAAATGGCTATACCATTAGTGGTTGCACTGGTATCCATCTTTTCCCTGCCCGCTCATTTGGTGAACTGTTTGGGGATTTCTCAAATCATGGATAGAAGCAGCTGTAGCGTGTGGTCAACATTAAGTCAATGCAAGATCTACCCTACAATATGTCCATTCTAGACCACCTGAGCAATAACCATCACTAAAAGATCCATTGTATTGAAATTGTATCTCTTGAATACCAGCCCCTAACCTTGTGCTCCCTGAATTACTTGGCACCAAGTGGTCAAATTAGTACTAAATGTGTAAAGAATTACACATGTTTAAGATTGCTGCTCTGGGTGCATCTATCCCACCCTCTTGTGCAGAGCAGGTTTGGGTTATCAAAATGGCCCTTACAGCTAGACGCGCTATGGCAGCGACATGGCACCAAGATGCTCTTCCATCTTGGAATATAGTGCTTGAGATCGTTGATGTGGGGCTTATGGATGAATCAGCTAAAGTTAAGGATACTCAAGACTTGGCTACTGGGATGAATATATTGCGGCCCTCTATTGAAACGATTTTTTCCTTCCTAAACCGAGAAATTTGATATCCAAGTGTTCTGATAAGAATTGTATGTGTTTTTTTTACTCATTTAGGGATTGTTACAGGAAAATTAAATTGTATGGTAGCACCTTATTTGTATACTGCGTGTTATTTATATATGTGTTGCCTTAACTGAATAAAATAGCTGCTAATGAACTATTGGCAAAAGTTCCACAAGTGTACAGGCTTTTCCATGTTGACGTGTCATCTACCTTGGATTTGCACATATAGCTTGAGTGAAAAGCAGCAGATAAGAAATTTTGTATTTAAGCCAAAATCTGTTAAATTGCAGAACCATGTTAAGCTGTATGACGCACAACTTTAACCTAATCTATGTGCAAAGCTAGGAAAATATTTGTGGGTTTTGCACTTGAGTACTATGAGAATAGCAACTGTACTAATCCCATAATACAATTAGACCAGTAGGTGGTGCTTTAAGTGGCAGATACAGGCACTGCGCCACACTGTAGGTGGCAAGACCCTGCTGGATGGAAGATGCAGTTTTTACTGCAAGGGTTGACATACAAGATGTCAGCCTGCTGCAGGAGAAGCCCCTGAGGCAATCAGGTGCCAAGATGGCTTGCTGGCCACATCCAAGAATATATCCTTTAATTTGACAGACTTCAGCTGTAAGGAGGGGGGGCAACCCTAGTAATGATCATGCAACCTTGACAATGTAAAAGTCCATTAGAAGGCAAGAATAAGAGGGACCATTACACATCCTTACTATCTTTTTGAAGTCTCAATGAGGAAACTTGTATTTCCTGGCTGTCACCTCAGCAGATGGTCAGAGACGCAAACTCCTGCATAGATTCCATGTCTGTTGTGTAGTACAAGAACTGCAGGAAGAAAGAAATTCCCAGGGACTTCAGGGCTCCTAAACCTAGGAGCAGTGATGGGCAAGAAACTAAATGAGCCAAATTATATTTTGCTACTGTCAACCTCTGCCCTAGTATTTAAATACTGAAATTTAAAGCAAAGAAAATGTCAAGCGAAAGCATGTTCCCACAAGGCAACAGGATCTTAAATAATGGTCACGGCATCCAACAAGTCAGAATTTTAGTTTTATTATACCACAAGTTGCATTGTAGCCATTTGAAATAGAACAGTTTCAATATCTGCATAAAAATGGAAGACTATGGTGAAAATGATACATGGCAAGAATTGCAGCACAGCATGGGGAACCCCAAAACCTAATGTTACTTTGTTAGCACAGCCATGTGATGGCCTAGAGGGAGCCATGCTTGCCAACTGCATATTCAAATCCACATCAAGTCCAAAAGCATAGACTGTCCAAGACCACAAGAGGTTCAGGACTGTCCAAGACCATTAATGAGAATTGCAATGAAGGAAAGGGTTAATCCACTGTACAGACCAGCAGTTCCACTGCTACAAGTATATTTCACATCTATTTTCTGGACAGCAGTTCCTGCAGTCTGCCTGCCGAGGTCACAGAGGCTTTTGGTAGCACATCCACGAAGTGCTGATGCCATTGACACATTTCCTAAGGAAAGGAAGCGAGACTAGATTAGTGGGTGAGAAAGTTTGTATCAAAAAGTTTATGTACAGAGTTCTAGGAGTTACAATTTAATAGAGCAATGTTCAGATTAATCTCTGCTTGAGGCCATTGTGTGACCAAAGTGGGCAATGGCCCTTGACACAAGTTTCCTCAACTGGCCTGTTCAGGGAGCACAGCTTTTCAGGCTGTAGAGTAAATATTGGCCCAGTATTTTACCTCCAGGTGCCCTTGAATGTCTACAACAGCTGCCATCTAGAAACCCTTGTAGCGATTAGGGATGAGCTGTTCAGGTTCGGAGTTTGACCCAAACTTTGGCAGTTTGAAAGTTTGCAAATTTTGAACTTTTTGGGTGTGTTCGGTTTGAGTTTGAAAAGGAAATTTTGGAAAAGTATAGAAAATGCTTAAAAAAAAAAATCTAGAAACACTCTTAAGCAACGGTTTTAGATATTAGATTAAAAACTAATGTGTACGTGCAAAGATTATCAACTCTAAGTTACCTCTGTTCACAAACTGGCATAACACCAGGTGCTTTTAGTCTGGTAATCTGATACATTGTACACTATACTGAGGGTGGGGTGGTGTCTGCTTCTGATTGAGATTTGAGAATTAATTTCCCTAAAACCTCCTAATATGCTGCATTTAACCCTTTCGCTGCTGAGGCTTTTCACACCTCTGCTGAGGTCATTTTTACTGCTGTCGCTCATCATGTTTAACTGCGTTTTGTAGCCATATTTTGATATGACAGACATATTATATATCGTTCTTTTTGGCAGACATGGCAGATTCAATATACAGACATGACGTATACATATAACAAAAATGCAATAAAATTTGAATTCAATAATTTATTATGTGTAGAGTGTTTTTTTTTTTTTCCACATTTTAACATGCGATCATTTGTGGTTATATTTTGTATGGGGTGCGCTTGTTAAATTAGAAATGGGGTCTTGTTTTTTTGGGGAAATTTTGCTTTTTTTAAACAAACGCACCGCATACAAAAATTGCTAGTGCAGCATTGTTCACATTATAATTGAAATGGGAACATTGCTGCATTAACAAAACCAAAACACAATACATGATTTTTTTTTTTGAATTTAATACATTTTTTTTTAAAAATTTCTCATGCTCGTGTTTGGTATCCTTGGAAAGGCCATGCTCTGGCCGATCCAATGATAAACATTAACCCCTAGCTGCCATGGATCGGGAGATGGGATTTATTGGAACCCCCTATCTCCACCATTGGTGGCAGCTAGGGTCAACTCCAGCACTGGCGCCATCGTGCTATGCATGACGACGCCAGTCCGGGGGGGGGGGGGGGGGGAGAACGGGAGTTGAGGTTTGGCCGACATCCAAGATGTTGGCCAGCTCCAGGAGAGGATCACAATCCAGCGCCGATTCGTGATCCGGCTCCCCAGGGGTTAATCACAGCCACCGTTTGGAAGGGTAGGCTGTGCCCTTCCAAAAATGGTGCCTGGATTAACCCTCTGCCGATTGGGAGTGAGAGAGGTCTGAAGGACCACCCCCTCCCTTTCAGGCACTTCCTCTGCACATGTGGGGGGGGTGCCTGAATTAGATGTCATCACGCTGCCACGACATGCAATTGCTCCGCCGGGGTCCTGGATTGCTGGGCTGACATCCAAGATGTTAGCTGGCACCAGGGGAGGGGGGCAGCAATCGGTGGATTGCTGCCCCCTGTGCATGGATGCGCTCAGCGCGTACATAGCACAGGAGAACCACTTGGCTGCTATGGATGCGCTCAGCGCGTCCAGCGAAGTGGTTAACTGGTGTTTGAAAAAAATAAATTCAAAATAACATCTGAGGCTAGGGTCAGATGAGCGCATTTTGTATGGACTGCATCCGTGCAGTACAGACATACTGACAAGGTAGTGGCCACAGAGTGTTTTTTTCACTGATGTATTTGACTGATGTAGCAGGGAAAATTAAAACGAAAACACATTCTGTCCGTCAAAAATGCTGGATGTATAAATGCAGTCCATCTGACCTTGTTTCACTACTCACATACAAAGCTATGCGGATGTTGCGCACGTCCGTTCTAGCAGTATTACGTTCTTGGATCGGCGCAAAATGCTTTCTGGGGTCCTGGAATCTTGCGTAGATATGTATGAAAGAAGGAGACAAATAATAGTGCAACACTGATATATACAAATTGCTTATAAGTGTATATGAGATATATCCCACTCACAAATATAGAGCCGTAACACTGGCTCTAAGTGGGTCCAGGCATGTGGGTGATTATCGTCAATTTCTTAGGTGACCCCCACCTTACAGCAACTTTTCTATCCAGAATTTTATGCAGTGGAGAGAAAAGGAGATTTCCTTGTGTAGATCCACAAACAAAGTTCACAATATTGTGCGCAGTTGGAATGGTACTCACATTTTAAGGAGCTCACATAGCTCGTGGATGTACGCCCACGGGTTTTTTTTGGATGGAAAAACCCAAAGGAAAAAACCACCAATGATCCAGGAAACCGCACCAAAAATCCGGAAAGCAGGAAACAGGATTGAAGGTAGAAAATAAAATTTATTTAAAATGGAATTAAAATAACCACCAGAACGCGTTTCGCCGCATCAAGTAGCGGCTTCATCAGCTGGAATCCAGCTGATGAAGCCGCTACTTGATGCGGCGAAACGCGTTCTGGTGGTTATTTTAATTCCATTTTAAATAAATTTTATTTTCTACCTTCAATCCTGTTTCCTGCTTTCCGGATTTTTGGTGCGGTTTCCTGGATCATTGGTGGTTTTTTCCTTTGGGTTTTTCCCATCCAAAAAAAACCAGTGGGCGTACATCCACGAGCTATGTGAGCTCCTTAAAATGTGAGTACCATTCCAACTGCACACAATATTGTGAACTTTGTTTGTGGATCTACACAAGGAAATCTCCTTTTCTCTCCACTGCATAAAATTCTGGATAGAAAAGTTGCTGTAAGGTGGGGGTCACCTAAGAAATTGACGATAATCACCCACATGCCTGGACCCACTTAGAGCCAGTGTTACGGCTCTATATTTGTGAGTGGGATATATCTCATATACACTTATAAGCAATTTGTATATATCAGTGTTGCACTATTATTTGTCTCCTTCTTTCATACATATCTACGCAAGATTCCAGGACCCCAGAAAGCATTATTTTGCGCCGATCCAGGTTATTTATTTCATTATTGTGTGTAATGGTATAGGGGAAACCACTATATCCTGAGATTGGCTATCTGGGCACCCTGGTGGTGGATGCATGTTGTGTGGCGCTGCACCATTCTTTGTTTAAAGTATTACGTTCTTGCCTAACCTGCGTCCGCCATGCATCCGCACTTCTGTGCGGACGTACTTTGTGTGTGGGGCTCCATTGGTCAGAATGCCATGCTGCCACAGACGTACAAATGTGCAGCAACATGGACGTGATAAGCAATGTTATTTTTCACCTCGGGATTAAACAGTCACAGGGTTATTCAGAGAGCGGTGAAAAGCAGGAGAATAACTGGAGAAGTGAAAATTCTAGGTCAAAATAGCCAAACCAGAAAAATTCTCCCATTTAACTCACTTTCCAAATTGGCTATTTGGTCTAGATTGTTCTCTTCTCCTGCCAGTTCTCCTGGCTTTCACCTCTCAGGGTTGTTCAGAGAAAGGTGAAAAACAGGAAAAGAGAACAATCTGGACCAAATAGCCGATTTGGAAAGGGAGATAAGGCTAGGGTCAGACTAACGCATTTGTCACAGTGACTGAAAGGGTGTCCGAACGCATTGCTGTATTTTTTCACGGATTGCACGAAAACGGTCATATGATGCGCGTTTTTTGTGCGTGATTTTTTACGGATCCAAACCAGGAAACTTTGGGTGTCTGGACGTTATGTTGGCCGGACATGAGCAGGGTCTGACGTCTCCAAATCACGCACACATGCTGCTAGTGGACGCAGTGCACTCTGTACTAGCAGTTCTGCGTTCGAACAAATGCGTTAGTTTTCCACTTGCGTTGCGCAGCCGGACTTGTGCGACCGTACTTCGTATATTGGCTGTCATTGCCCGTCATTTGCTGCTAGTGCAGCCGTGATTAAGTGCGCCTAAACGCATGTTAAAAAATTTGCTAGTCTGACCCTAGCCTAAATGGGAGAATTTTTCTGGTTTGGCTATTTTGACCTAGAATTTTCCATTCTCCAGTCATTCTCCTGCTCTACACCGCTCTCTGAATAACCCTGACAGGGTTATTCAGAGAAAGGTGAAAGAATGACAGAAACTTCTAGGTCAATAGCCAAACCAGAAAAATTCTCACTCATCTCACTTTCCAAATCGGCTATTTGGTCTAGAATCAGTCATTCTGCTTTTCACCGCAAAATAAAAAAAATCTGTAAACTTTTTCTGCGCGTCTGAAAATGTCTCTTCATACAGGCTGCCGCCCCAAGCAATTTATGGATAGATTAAAAGGAAAAGCATTTACCGTCATTTGAAATGTCATTTTTTTGGTTTACATCTTTCTATACATCCTAGAAATCTGCCACTTCACGGGCAGGTTATGGGGACCTCCTAGGCACGATATTTGAAGGAATTTTTAACACTTATGTCATGGAAAACACTGTCCCTTTAAAAACTTTAAATTTTTTTCCTTGTTTCCTGTCCCCAGGGCACTACCCAGACCCCCATACACTTTTTATGGCAAATATTTTGCATATATGCCCTCTTGGAGGGCACTCTAAAAACCTAATTTTCAGCCCCATTGACTTGTATAGTGTTAGGGTTCGGAGCTGAACATTTGGAAAGTTTGGGGTTCGGCTTCGAACCGAACGCGAGTGTTCGGCTCATCCCTAGTAGCGATGCACCAATATATTTAGGACCTATAGTGGTTTGCCCCCAGCCAATAGTGCTACACTGAGCCACAGGAGATCTTCCAATGCTACAAACATGGTGAGCAGACTTGGCTTTTAGTGCTGTGGCTATAGGACTATACCCATATGGGGCCAAATGTGAAGTACATTTGTTTTTGGGAGTATCACACGCCAATGTTTATCTCCGTGTTTCTGGATCTACCGCCACCACAATTCTCTGCATTCAAAAATATTTGGGGAATTTTAGGCTAAAGATCTGATGAGATCCTTGCTGTAGAGTTTAATTAGGAGGGCCATCAAAAAGGCCTTCCCAGGTTCTATTGATCTCTGGAATAGCAAATCAACACTGCTTTTGAAAGAACAGGGAATGGGATTTGTGGACCAAGTGTGCCATCTTTCCAATATCTGGGTCTCCATCCAATAGTGTCGAGTCTAGCACTTGGCTGTGTCTATATGCCCCTAATAGCAAGTCACACGTAGACATTGTCTAGGGCAGGGATATGAAACTACAGCCCCAGTGCTGATTGCCAGTGAGTCATGGGAGTTGCAGTTCAGAAACATCTGGGGCGGCCAGAGTTTGATGCCCTAGTCTGAGGGTGTACCAGACCCTCATATCACTAGTGAGGCTGGATTGGAACCTGCCAGTTCCATTTAGTAGGGATGTGCATGGCCATTTATCATCTTGGGTGATTGGGAAGTAGGCTACCACCAATAGAATCAGGCATTTGTGGGTGACATTTTAGGTTCTAACTTTTTTTAAAAGGCTTTAAGTCAGGTTTCAATGCAGCATTTCAATCCACACTGCCGGGCAGCATCTCTGGAGAGCTATTAATTTGGTTTAGTTTATGAGTTATAATGTAGCATATGAATCCACTATTGGAAAGTTCCTGGCAGTGTGTAGATTCATATGCTTAATTATACTGCCCTGCAGTGGGGATTAATATGCTGCATTGAAACCTATGGGTTAATACTCGTTTCTTTAAAAGTTAGGAAACTTAAATTTTCCAAAAAAATCCTGATAAGGTAAAGAAACCTACATTCTATTGGTAGTAATCTAGGTCCCATTCTAAAAGGAAACCAACCGATCCTAAATTTAGTTGATTTGAAGTTCAGATGGTTTTCGGAAATTCTCCTGAAATATGGAAATTGGAACAAAATGAATTGCACATGTCTAGATGGATGCATTACCTTCATTAGTGGTGGACTGCAGGGCGCACATATTCTCATTCCCTGTGCATTTCATGGTAGCGGTGGTGTGACACCATTTGGAGGCTGAAGTGACACAGGTACTGCAAACAAGTCCATTGAGTCTTGTATTCGCAGATGGTACTAAACAAAAAAAAGTTAGTCTGATATTCATTGCATTATTAAATGTAGTCTGAGGAAGCAGATTTGGAGGCATGAAGCTAGATCTAGGGGGGGGGGGGGGGGGGGAGTAGAGGAATCACTGCTCTATAACCAGAGACCAGTTCAGATCCCAGCAAGAGCATCTCTCCAGTAAGTGTCCTTGGGCAAGACCAAAAAGGTACATGATTGAGTTTGAGCAACAGCAGTAGGTGGTGTGTGAAAAGCTGAATGCATGCCTTGCCAGCCTGTGTAACTATGCAACAGTTTGAAATGAGCTAATGAGCTCAAGGCTAGTATGATTTCCTCAGGGCAGCAGTTTAAAGACAGGCTTTACCAGTTTGTGATTGGACAGGTTGGTCCCAACAGCAGCAAGTGGAAGATGCTCAGGAATTGGAGTCTGGATTGGGATTAGCCCCACTGTTTCCAATGCACTTGAGCACAGGCACTTTTAGCTGCCCATGTCATAGGCCTAGGGAGGGGTTCCTACTGTGGCTCATGGTCAGGAGGCAAGTGTAGAACTGCAGTCTAGGCAAAATTGCTGACACTACAGAATTTGAGATGTGCAGGCATAGGGTCATAATTTTATGGACCAGAGGGGGGGCAAGTCCTGCAGGAACCTAGTTCCCATTTGACTATACTGGGAATCAAATTATACAAACTAAGTTTTTCCCCTGGATAGGCATGGGAATGACAGTGTTTACCAGAGGAATGGCATGCCTAAAGGAATTCTGCAATGGCTCCCAGTAATCTTTGAGAGCTGATTACAGAAATTTGGGGAGCTCCCACTTTTGGACCAACTCCTTACTAGAGGTCAGTGTTCAGCCAGCAGTTCTGTCCTTAAAGGCTTACAAAGGGTCATACAAGACACAGGTATAATCAATCATGACAGCCAGGGAACATGTATAATCATAACATTCAGATGACTCAGGCAAGAGAACCAATTAGATTACAACTGCGCACAGGTTTGTGCACTGATCTTAACTGGGTTTCTAGGGCTTCCCTGCAGTGTGTACAATGCATGTGCTGCAGGGGGAATTCACCAAGACTGACTTCCTGCAGGGAGGAGCCTAGACTTCCCGTTGGCACGTAGAAGTTGTGTAAGAAGCTTATGGGAAATTAAGAATTAAAATATAAGAAACTAGTAATGAGAGCTTCCAGTTGGCAAATCCTTTTCTAGCTTGGCCAATTGTAGTGCGATTTGAACCAAGTTTGCATGTGTTATAACCTATAGACATCTTACAAATCAGGACCAGCCAAGATATTGTAAAGTCATTCACACAGATACCATGGAACTAAGATTAGAAATTCTTGGAAGATCACCTACATATGGGTAAAGTTGGGGTGCAGTTGTCAGTCTCACAGCATGTTGTGCCAAGCCTGTGCACGATATTGTTAATGATACTCAGGCTTCCTTGCAGGTTACATTCTTTCGTCGGAACGCAATATCGCATGTAGTTTCTGGAAAACACTGTGCCATCTGCAGAGAACAAACAAGATCAGGATTCCAGAACAGGAGAGAATATACCGGATTCAGAGAAAAATGTAATTATTTTTGGAGAGTGGCTTAGCGTAGTCGGATCTAGATATACAGGGTTATTCAAAGGAAGTGAAGAACAGAAGTGAAAACTTTAGGTCAAAATAGCCAAACCAGAAAAATGCTACTATTTCTCACTCTCCGAAGCAGCCATTTTGATCTAGAATTTTCCATTCTCCTGCTGTTCACCTTTGAGCACCCTGTAAGATTCAGGACACCTGACAAAGCCTAAACCTTAACGGCAATCAATGGGTTAAATTAATTTATGGGGCTTTAAATTTTAGCCGAGTGGAAGTAATGTAGCTTGGCTACACGATAGAGTTTAATACAAGATGACCAAGCTCCAAACATGAAACTAAGGCACAATAAATCCAGTGGCCGATTGCAATCTTGATAAACATTTCAAAGGATTTTTTTGTGCAACTTTATCCAGATTAAATTCTGGAACAGCAAGTTAGTTAATCTCAGCTCTGCACATTGAAGCCATACTTCCTGTAGTTTCCACATAAGTGGCGCCACACATATGATCAGAAGGACAGGAAGCACCGAGTCCGTTGCAGAAGTTCATCCCAAGAGAAACACATTGTACACATGACAGAGCGTGACCTGAAAAAGCAACAATTCTGCAATTAATTGCATGCATTAAAGAGAACGCAAAACCATTGCCACTTAAAAAATATAGAAAGACAGTGCAAAGTTAGCGCCCCTATGCAGAAACCCCCCATCTTAACATACAACCCTTGATTGGAAGCTGCAGAGGAGTTGAAATACTTCACAATAACCAGGGAACGCTGTGAGGTGACCCTCTGCTGTGAAGGGATAAGAGTCAGGGGTAAGAGGCTTTTTTGAAAGCTGCATTGCTAGTTCTGTGCACAAAAAGTTAGATATTATTTGTACTAGCTTAAAAAGGAATCCCTGTCCAAGGTGCTGAAATATGTTCCAGCACCTGCTGAAGGCTGCCAGACTAAAGAGAATATATTGCAGTTGGCAAAGAGACTAGTTGAAGAGCATTAAGAATCCAAAATTCTAAAGTTTATTGGCAGCAAAAAGTTTACAATTGAAATCTATGGGATTTGCCCATTTAAATCTGAAAACCACCAAAAAAAAATACCCTGGGCATTTTGGTGCTGGTAGATGTTCTGACTAGGTTAACCATTACTTCTCTATGGGGAATTTTACTGCTGCCGAGTTGTACCATGGCGCTTAGATTCAGCAACATGGCCAGTGCTGAATAGAAGAGCCAGTATAAACTAAGACCAGAATCTGTTCAGGACGCACTTTTGAAATACAAAAAAGCAGTAAATGGCATCTGAATTGCACAGATCTATTCCGAATGTCATTTGATGACAACTAAAAATCCCCACAAGCAGAAAACACATTTACTGCATCTGACAGGCCATTTCCGACCCGGTGTAACAAGTTAAACTCTAGAGCCTTTTTCTGAGCCAACTACTAAAAGGGAGCAGCTTTTGAACAGGCTCAAGCTGATCTTTGCAAAGTCTAATTTACCATAGAATTGGTTCTCATGCCATGGTTGTAGTAAAAAGTTTTGAGCCAGTTACGCCTTGTAAACATACCAATGGTGAAAAAAAACTGGTGAAAAGCCTGGTTTACACACATGCAGAGATTCTCCCTTATGCAGAATTTAAGGCTTGCTCTCCCAGAAGTTAACTGAGGATTTTTGCCTGAAGTCGCCTCACCCTGCAAGAAGAGCCAGCCTCCTGCCCAAGAGGAACAGACCTGCCTGGAATAGCTTGTGCAATGCCATGTGGGGGTTTGCCGTAGGCAAGACAATTAGATGCAAAAAATTATATGTTGGTATGTCATTTGCATCTTCCACCCAGAATGCCTTGCATAGGTCTGATTTGACCAGATTTTTTGCAGTTTATAGTCAGGCACTTTCCAGCAGGCAACAATCTAGGAGTGGGGCAGTAGGTGAAGAGTAACTGGTCTATCACCAGCACTGGTGCAGGTTACAGAAACTAAGTGGCACAGTATCCAAGCCTATCATGAAGTGGGATAGGGCATAGCTGTCAAACCACAGCCCTCCAGTGCAATAGATGTCCAGAGAATCAAGGGAGATTTTGTTTAGACAGTCAGGAGTTGACAGCCCTGGGAAAGGAGGAGGGGGGGGGGGGGGTCATTTCAGAAAGTCATAAACACTGGTCACATTAAGCCAGATGAAGTGATCAGTATCCTGCCCTATGACAATGTATTAGGAGCAAGAGTTATTGGTGTTTGAAGACAGACAACCACAGAATGCGTAACAAGGAATAAATAGTGATGGTCAGACACCTAGGTCACAGGATCTCCCAAAACAAATCTGTTAGAAGTTGACTATGTCCATCACCAGCATAACATGTTACATAGGAAGGGCTTTAAAAAAAAAAAAAAAAAAATCTAGTGAGCAACCACAAAGTATAACAACGTGGCTTCATACAGCAGTCAGGATCTAGAAGAGCTTTCAGAAACGTCAATTTAACCCTTCACAGTACAAGAAAAAAAAACAACATTGAAGCAATGCACCAAAATACAAACTCTTCAATATAAAACAACCCAAATCTACATAGTTTAGACAAAGACTCACCAGTAGAAATAAGGGCTAAAAGAACAGCCAGGAATCCAAGCACAGACCTCATGGTGACACTAGTGCAGGAACTCAGGCACACCATATACTCTGACCTATCAGATCACAGCACTTAATCATGACGTCTTATAAAGGGAATCAAGGCGAAGGTGTGGTCAGGGCAGGTGCCAAAACACATGGAAGGAAGTGAGAGGAGATTAAACTCACATGTTTTGAGTAGGGTTTAGGGCAGTGTTTCCCAAACCTGTTCTCAAGACCCACTGACAAACCAGGTTTGCCAGATATCTGAAGCACAGCACAGGTGATACAATTTGCTTATCAGTGATTGCAGGATTCAGTCTGCATTTCCTCAAGGTGATCTGCAAAATCTGGCCTGGTTGAGGGTCAGGTTTCGAATCACCGAGGACAGGTTTGGGAAACACTGGTTTAGGGTTTTCTTGGATAGACACATATTAGTATTTCATGCAGAGGAGCGCACTTGGAAACTTGCTGCCCTGCACCATGTATACTTCATATGCTGTAGAAAAGAAATCAAGGCAGGTCACCCAGGATTCCTTTTTGATTTGTTACCAGCAGGATATGAATTCTGCATGCTGCGGGGTGGTACTTTTCAGACATTGGTCATCAGCATGAATAAATTATAGGGGCCCTATTACAATCTTCGTGCATACGTTTGCACCGTGCAAAAACGCATTAACGCGAGGGACAAAACCCTTTGCACAGAACATCGTATTACAATGTCAGCGCAACAAATGCGCATATACGTCTACCGCGGATGAACCTGCGTGAACGATGCGCGAGCTTACTGTACTTTGCGCATCCTATACTTAACATTGTGAGAGCAAACGCGTTTGTGCACTGGTACGCGGATGGTATTACAATCTATGCGCAGTTTGTAACGCACAGCCTTTACGCGCATAATTTTAGCAACACCTAAAAGCTGGTGTTAATGGCAAATTCTATCAACCTGGCCGAAACCAAATACACCAGCTTAAAAAAACAAAACCACAGCAAATTATAGTTACACATTCTACACATACCAAACCAATAAATTTGAGAAGTTGTGAGTGCATTTACTATTGCTGCAGCATATATGCGCAGATTGACTTTGACAGGTGCAAAAACTTAACGTGAGACAATTGTGAGTCTTAATTCTGATTGGCTGAATCACATGAAAAAAACAGTCCGCACACTGACTTCTGCACGCAACGTTGCTGCGCGCGTGTTTTTGCACAGCCGTTTTACGAAAACATGGCTGATCTGGCAACCCTATCACTGTTTTTTTTTAAATGCAGCTTTGTTTAAATTTTTTTTATTAAGACTTCAACTGCATGTGTATGGTCTATTAAATTACTTTTATTTTGGCATCAAGCCATTTATCCCATTAGTGTTTTCATAGACTGTTGGTTACATTTATTTATTTATCTATACTATAATTGAGTAAGGCTTGGCGTGTCCATCGCCAAGCCTTACTCTGCGCATGCGCGCGCAACCAGCGGCGGTTGGTTGCGCGCGCATGCAACCGCCGCGGCACGAGCCGGCTGTGCGCTCGCCGCGGCGGTTACAAGATGCACACAGCAGCCGGGTAGAGGCTGCGCTCGCAGCCTCTACCCGGCTGCCGCACGCATCCAACCCCCGAGCGGCGGAGGGAAAGTTCCCTCGCTTCCGCTCTTTGAAGGACCCAAGCCCCGGTCACGTGGGAGTCCCACGTGACCGCGGCTTGGGTCCTTCAACGAGCGGAAGCGGGGAAACTTTCACTTCCCCGGCGCCGCTCGGAAAGGTAAGTATGCCGGAGCTCATGGGGCGGCTGTCCGAATGCCGATAGAGCATTCGAACAGCCGCCCCATGTCTGGTCTGGGGTCTGAGCTGGGGCATATATCCATGAGAGCTTGGGGGGGGCAATATCCACGAGCTGGGGGGCAATATCCAGGAGCTGGGGGGCAGTATCCATGAGCTGGGGACAATATCCAGGAGCTGGGGGGCAGTATCCATGAGCTGGAGACAATATCCAGGAGCTGGGGGGAAGTATCCATGAGCTGGGGTGCAGTATCCAGGAGCTGGGGGGCAGTATCCATGAGCTGGGGTGCAGTATCCAGGAGCTGGGGGCAGTATCCATGAGCTGGGGGGTAATTTCCATGAGCTGGGGCAATATCCAGGAGCTGGGGGGCAATATCCATGAGCTGGGGGCAATATCCAGGAGCTGGGACAGTATCCACGTGCTGGGGCAATATCCACGTGCTGGGGCAATATCCACGTGCTGGGGCAGTATCCACGAGCTGGGGCAATATCCACGAGCTGGGGCAGTATCCACGAGCTGGGGCAGTATCCACGAGCTGGGGCAATATCCACGAGCTGGGGCAATAACCACGAGCTGGGGCAGTATCCACGAGCTGGGGCAATATCCATGAGCTGGGGCAGTATCCACGAGCTGGGGCAATATTCATGAGCTGGGGCAGTATCCACGAGCTGGGGCAATATCCACGAGCTGGGGCAGTATCCACGTGCTGGGGCAATATCCACGAGCTGGGGCAATATCCACGAGCTGGGGCAGTATCCACGAGCTGGGGCAGTATCCACGTGCTGGGGCATATATCCATGAGCTGGGGCAGTATATCCACAATAGACTGCCCTCTGGGCAGGCTTTCCACCTTGTTTATTTATAAAGGATTTTACCAGGAAGGATACATTGGGATTTCTCTCGTTTTCAAGTTCAAGAACATTAAATTGTTACAGTTGTTACAGAAATACAAAGTAATAAAATGCAAGATATAACAAAACATAATATAAAAACACAAATATACAGATTAACAGAAAATAAATATGTAGGAAATAAATAGTCATTATGTTACATGTTTACAGGTGCTTTCCGTATTGAGGTATGTTAATAGGGAGCTCTTCTTGAGTGACTTTAGACTGGGGGAAGATTTGATGGCGTCTGGGAGGTTATTCCATAATTGTGGTGCTCTGTAGGAAAATGAGGACCGAGCCACTGTCTTTTTGTATTGTGGTATTGCAAGTAAGGTGCTGGTCCTGGATCGGAGGTTATAGGATGAGGGAACTGCTGGGTGGAAGCAGTCTATTCAGGTAGGGTGGCAGCTTCCCAGAAAAGCTCTTAAACACCAGGTTGGAAAAGTTAAGGGTACGTTTAGACTCCAGCGACGGCCAGTTTAGCTCTTTTAACATGTCACAATGGTGTGTCATGTAATTACATGGAGGCGCAAAGCAGCAGCATGAGTTATACAATGTGGTAAGTTTCTGAAGGTGTGTTTGCGGGTCCGCTGCATACACTACAGCTCCGTAATCAATAGCAGGCATAAGCATTTGTTGTACAATTTGTTTCTGTACAGGGCACCTAGGTTGGGGTAAATTTTAGATGAGAGTTTTTCGATGTGGGGGCCAAAGGATAGATTTGGGTCTAACCACATACCTAGATATTTGAGAGAAGTGACTGTGGTCAGTAGTGATGAGCCGAACATCGACGTGTTCGGTTCGCATCCGAACTCGAACAATTTCAAAAGTTCGAGTTCGAACTCGAACATGTACCGAACTCAATGCAAGTCAATGGGACTCAAAATTCAATTTTTTTAGAGTCATTTCCAGGCGACCCCCCGGCAATGCCGAGAGATCGCCTGGAAGGGAGGGGTGGATCCGTGCGGATCCCTCTCCCTCCCGATCGGGAGGTCCCACAAAAAAAACAAGGCACCGCTTAAAAGGAGAGAGTCTCCCCTTTTAAGCGGTGCCTGGCTTTAACCCCTTAGGCACCGGGTCGCACTTTGGCGCCTTGCGGCACCGAAGTGCGGCCTAGCTCCGGTGGGGGCCGCCATCTTGGATGGCGGCTCCACCCTTGGGTCCCCTCTCACTGCCTGACGTCCTCACGCATAGCGTGATGATGTCAGATAGCCGGGGAACCCCTTGCTGCCCGAAATCCCCTGGTGGAGATATGGGTTTATTTGAGGGTTCACAGAGATGCCGTGAGGTTGTGTATAGAGATGCTGTGAGGCTGTGTATAGAGATGCTGATGGGGTTGTGTATAGAGATGCTGTTAGGTTGTGTATAGAGATGCTGTGAGACTGTGTATAGAGATGCTGTGAGGTTGTGTATAGAGATGCTGTGAGGCTGTGTATAGAGATGCTGTGTATAGAGATGCTGTGAGGCTGTGTATAGAGATGCTGTGTATAGAGATGCTGTGAGGCTGTGTATAGAGATGCTGATGGGGTTGTGTATAGAGATGCTGCGAGGCTGTGTATAGAGACGCTGTGAGGTTGTGTATAGAGATGCTGTTTGTGTATAGAGATGCTGATGGGGTTGTGTATAAAGATGCTGATGGGGCTGTGTATAGAGTTGCTGTGTATAGAGATGCTGATGGGGTTGTGTATAGAGTTGCTGTGTATAGAGATGCTGATGGGGTTGTGTATAGAGATGCTGTTTGTGTATAGAGATGCTGATGGGATTGTGTATAGAGATGCTGTGTATAGAGATGCTGATGGGGCTGTGTATAGAGATGCTGTGAGGTTGTGTATAGAGATGCTGTGAGGCTGTGTATAGAGATACTGTGTATAGAGATGCTGATGGGGTTGTGTATAGAGATGCTGTTTGTATATAGAGATGCTGATGGGGTTGTGTATAGAGATGCTGTTTGTGTATAGAGATGCTGATGGGGTTGTGTATAGAGATGCTGTGTATAGAGATGCTGTGAGGCTGTGTATAAAGATGCTGATGGGGCTGTGTATAGAGATGCTGTGAGGTTGTGTATAGAGATGCTGTGAGGCTGCGTATAGAGATACTGTGTATAGAGATGCTGATGGGGTTGTGTATAGAGATGCTGTTTGTTTATAGAGATGCTGATGGGGTTGGGTATAGAGATGCTGTTCGTGTATAGAGATGCTGATGGGGTTGTGTATAGAGATGCTGTGTATAGAGATGCTGTGAGGCTGTGTATAGAGATGCTGTGAGGTTGTGTATAGAGATGCTGTGAGGCTGTGTATAGAGATGCTGATGGGGTTGTGTATAGAGATGCTGTGAGGCTGTATATAGAGATGCTGATGGGGCTGTGTATAGAGATGCCTTGCGGTGCCGAAGTGCGGCCTAGCTCTGGTGGGGGCTGCCATCTTGGATGGCGGGTCCACCCCCGGGTCCCCCCTCACTGCCTGATGTCCTCACGCATAGCGTGATGACGTCAGATAGCCGGGGAACCCCTAGCTGCCCGGAATCCCCTGGTGGAGATAGGAGGTTCATTTGAACCCTGATATCTCCAGAATCGTGGCAACTAGGGGGTCATGGAGGGTGTCAATCGAAAGGCCTGAGCATGATACCCAACATGACCAGGTATAAAATAAAATAAAAACATGTATTTTTTTTGTGTGTTATTTTTATTAATGCAGCAATATTGTTCACATTTCAATTATAATGTGAACAATGATGCTGCACTAATGATTTTTTTCTATGGGGTGTGTTTGCTATAAATCACGTAATTCCCCCACAAAATGTAACAAGTCCCCATTTCGAATTTTTGTACAAGCGCACCCCATAGAAAACATAACCGCAAACGCTCATGTGCTAAAATGTGAAAAAAAACACTTTACACACTGCAGATTTTTATTGCATTTTTTGTCATAATATACAGGCAGGACATGACGTATACATATAAAAATGATATATTATGAATCTGCGGAGTCTGACGGAAAGAACGATATCTAATATGTCTGGGTCATTTAATAAAATGTGGCTTCAAATCGCGTTTAAACATGACCGAAAGCGGTAAAAATGAGCTAAGGGGTTAAACAACATATCAGATGAAGATTTAGTAGAGAAATGAACACTTCTCAGAAGCACAGGTGTTGTGTGATACATGTTCAGATCAGGAGACACCTGTAACCCTTGAGAAAGGCATTTGCGCAGAAACGTTGGGGGTACCTAGTCTTAGAGTCTGCGCCTCTCATCAGTGAGCTCCTTGTATATCCATTTCATTGGTTTTATTCATTTGAGGTATTTATGAATCGTGTGTTATATTTAGGAGACTGACATTGTCCAGAATTTCTTCACTATTTCTTTCATTGCCATATCATGCTTATTGTGCTTTAGCAGTGGGTTTAAATCTTATACCCAGTTGGTATTATTTATTTTTGTGTATTTGTTGTCTTATGACTATGTTTATGGCAATGTATATGCAAATATGGCTTCTTGTCAGGTCTTTTTGCTTGTGTTTTTGAATATTGTGTTTTTTCAATAAATTTATTATATAGATTATTTTGTTTGGTGTGCATCTTGTTCCTTGTTTGTTACTGTATTCTAACAGCCATAGAGGGAGACTGCATTACTGGATAGCACCCTTGAGATATTATTGATCAGTGCATTGAGTGCGAGACAGTCCTTTTTCTATAGTTCAGATCAGGAGACACCACACCCTCACCAGACAATGTATCAAATTCATCAGACCAGACTAATTAAAACTAATTAAACACCTGTTGTTTACGCCGTTTGAGAACACAGGTCATTTAGAGGTGAGAATCTTTGCACGTAGACATTATTTGTTAATTCAATATCTAATAAACCGTTGCTTATAATATTCTGCAGTAAAGAGTCTCTTTATTTCTAGATTTTGTAGTATTTTTTAAGCATTTTTTATACTTTTTTCAAATTATTATTATTTTATTTTTTCGAACTCGAACCGAACACGCCAAAAACTTCGAAGTTCGCGAACTTGCGAACGACCAAAGTTCGAATCGAACTCCGAACTGATTGAACCGAACAGCTCATCCCTACTGTTGAACGGCCGATGTTCGATGCGAACTCTGAACAGATCAAACCGAACAGCTCATCCCTAGTGGTCAGCATTAGGGATGAGCTGTTCGGTTCGATCAGTTCGGAGTTCGATTGAACTTTGGTCGTTCTAAAGTTCGCGAACTTCGAACTTTTTGGGTGTGTTCGGTTCGAGTTGCAAAAAAAAAGGAAATTTTGAAAAAAGTATAAAAAATGCTTAAAAATACAAAAAAATCTAATAAATAAAGAGACTCTTTACTGCAGACTATTATAAGCAACGGTGTAATCGCTCTTAAGGAATTTCAACAATATAATGAGGTATAGCAATGCTAATTTAACAGCTTTGTGTACCATAAAAAATTAAAACCGAGTATAGAAAAAAGTGTTAATATTCATATTAAGAACATACACCCTCTGGCTTCGGGGGTGATGAATCACAGTCTTTAAAAATCACAATAAATCAGTCTTTTATATTGATACAAACATACGCCCCCGGCTTCAGGGGTGATGAATCTCAGTCTCTAAAAAGCACAATAAATCAGTCTCTGTGTTGCATAAAAAGAGAAAAGAAAAATAATTAAAAAATAATTAAAAAATAATAATAATTTTCCTCTTAATGATTGAGTGTGTCCTTTTGGTCTTGACTGCTTCCGCTCCTCTCGTCCCTTCAAAATTCCTCCAAGAAAGAAAGAGGGGATTAAGGATATGTCCGCGTCTGTCAGATAAACCAGAGAGTAAGGATTGGTACACTTACGCTAGTGCGGTGATGGATGCTGCTCTGTCTGTTGCGCTCTGCCCAGAAATCCTCTTTGTATCTGCTCCTTTGTGCCTTGTCTTTTGAATTTTCTCGTCCAGGATACTGCAGAAGGCTTCTCTTTATACGGTGCCTACTGGTTGCTGGCGATGTTAAAAGATGGCAACTGGATGCAGCAGGAGGTGGGCTTGTGCAAAAATTTATTAAGACAGCTCACATCAAATAATAACGCAATCAAAGATAAAATAAAATAAAAATATTTTTAAAAAAGTTAGAAAGTAAAAAAAAACATAAGTCCATAGGAGGTAAAAAAAGTCTTTAAAAGTGGGCATAGGGGTCTCCAAGACGCGTTTCGTCGGCTCCCTGGCCAGCTTCATCAATTTTTAAAGACTTTTTTTACCTCCTATGGACTTATGGGTTTTTTACTTTCTAACTTTTTAAAAAATATTTTTATTTTTCTTTTATCTTTGATTGCGTTATTATTTGATGTGAGCTGTCTTAATAAATTTTTGCACAAGCCAACCTCCTGCTGCATCCAGTTGCCATCTTTTAACATCGCCAGCAACCAGTAGGCACCGTATAAAGGGAAGCCTTCTGCAGTATCCTGGACGAGAAAATTCAAAAGACAAGGCACGAAGGAGCAGATACAAAGAGGATTTCTGGGCAGAGCGCAACAGACACAGCAGCATCCATCACCGCACTAGCGTAAGTGTACCAAGCCTTACTCTCTGGTTTATCTGACAGACGCGGACGTATCCTTAATCCATTCCCCTCTTTCTTTCTTGGAGGAATTTTGAAGGGACGAGAGGAGCGGAGCAGTCAAGACCAAAAGGACACACTCAATCATTAAGAGGAAAATTATTATTATTTTTAATTATTTTTTAATTATTTTTCTTTTCTCTTTTTATGCAACACAGAGACTGATTTATTGTGCTTTTTAGAGACTGAGATTCATCACCCCCGAAGCCAGGGGGCGTATGTTTGTATCAATATAAAAGACTGATTTATTGTGATTTTTAAAGTCTGTGATTCATCACCCCCGAAGCCAGAGGGTGTATGTTCTTAATATGAATATTAACACTTTTTTCTATACTCGGTTTTAATTTTTTATGGTACACAAAGCTGTTAAATTAGCATTGCTATACCTCATTATATTGTTGAAATTCCTTAAGAGCGATTACACCGCTACTTTAACAGACACGACTAGCGAGTAGCGCCTGACTAAGGGGTACCCCACACTTTCCTCCCAATCAACCTGTAGCAGCAACAAGGCTCTGCAACCACCCCTAAATCGGCAGCACACCCGCACCATTAAAACACCATAATCTCAACACCGCACAGCGCCTTAGGATACCATTTCCTTTCTATTATAAGGAACGGTTTATTAGATATTGAATTAAAAACTAATGTGTACGTGCAAAGATTCTCACCTCTAAATGACCTGTGTTTCTCAAACGGTAAACCAGGTGTTTTTTGTCTGGTGTAATGAATTTGATACATTGTATGTAGAATGAAGGTGTGTGGTGTCTGCTTCTGTTCTGAGTGAGAAGTGTTAATTTCCCACCTAAAACTTCTACTAAAATGCTACATTTAACTGCTGTGTGAAAAAAAACTAAATTTCCTCATTGCCCGCTTTTAACATCTAAAGCAATGTTATTTTTCACCTCGGGATTAAACATTCACAGGGTTATTCAGAGAGCGGTGAAAAGCAGGAGAATAACTGTGGAATTTGGAAAGTGAGATAAATCGGCGAATTTTTCTGGTTTGGCTATTTTGACTTAGAATTTTCACTTCTCCAGTCATTCTCCAGAGTTTCACCTCTCTTTGAATAACCCTGATAGTCATAAAACACAATCGGCCACAATAATCAGCCACTCATGGGAAATGTAGTTCATAAAACAACTGGATGGCCAAGGTTGCTGCACCTCTGAATTATAAACATACAGGGTTATCCAAAGAGATCCGAATGGCTGGAGAAAGGTAACCGAACGCTGAAAATCAGCATTTGGTTACCTTTCCTGGCCATTCGGCTATCCAGAGAGCAGGCATTCGCCAGGATTTGGTGAATTGCCTGCACATACGGTGCCTGTTCGGTGCCTGTTCGAGGGCAGTGAAATCCCCATAAAAAAGCAATGCTTCAGCTATTCAGAGAACAAAAACCAGCAATGAAAGGTTCCCGAAATGCCCTGCTGTTCGGTGGTTTAATTCGGCAAGTTTATTCAGGCGAATCCCATAGGCTTCAATGTTAAAAATATTCCCCTTTTAATTCAATATCTAATAAACCGTTCATTATAAAATTCTGCAGTAAAAAGTCTCTTTACTTATAGATTTTTTTAAGAATATTTTAAGCATTTTCCTGTTTTTTTTTTTTTACTTATTTTTTTATCGGTAACAGCCCTTTTTATTATCATTCCCTGGACCTCCTGTGTAAATTTCAGACATTTTCGCTCAGTAGTTTCTTTGCAAACAGCGTTTCACTTTTCAAAGATTCAAGCAAACTGTTTTGCTAATTTATTCACTCCATTCGTCTGCGTTGTCGGCTTTTTCCGGCAGCTTCGCTGCGTGTTATCGTCTCCTGCTCGGCTTTTTCCGGCGGGTTAATCTAGACGTTTTTGCGGGTTTTCGGCGTGCATTCACCAGGTTTTGCGGTTAGTTTTCGGCGGGTTTGCGGCGACCTTTCCCTGCAATTTGGGGACCCTGTGGTGCTTGCTAAATACACCGCTGGGTAGCCGAACTGGGAATCGTCAAAACAAACCGAATTGAAGAGAACGAAAAGTCACCGAACGTGCGGTGACTTTTCAATTCTCTTTGAATTACCCTGATTGTAATGATATATTTAGGCTGAATGTGTGAGAGTGTGTGCGTGTGAATGTATGCATAAGGGTGCGCGTGTGTGTATATATATGTATATATATATATATAACATAATTTTTTTTTCATGTGTTTGAGCTTTTGGGTGCACACCCTAATGCAATAGGCTGCGCACCTATGATGATGGCGCATCTGTGACTGTCTGTGAGCATGATGTGAGCTGGCCTGGGCAATATATATATATATATATACACATGATGAAAATTTGCAAAGGATAAGGCACGCAAAGTGAAATTTTGATGTGTCTGAAATTGAAACTTTCATGACAACTCTTATTTTTTTTTCGGTAATTTATATTTGTTCAATACAGTTAATTTTAATTTGTTTAATAGAGTTAATTTAAAATGGTTTAATACAGTTTATTTATATTTATTTTACCTTTATTATTGGTGCTTTTCAAGCTTTATTCTTAAATAAAAAGAAATTTAGCAGTTTCATGTGTATTTTTTTTTTTTTGGTGGGGTGCAAGTAGCTGGTCTTGCATAGGTCGCAAAATAGTCTAGCACCGGCCCTGACCACATGGTCCACCCCTGCACTCTTCCACAATACCATAGAGGGGTTACTGTATGATGGCACTTGCTGGCCTGGCACCCAAGGCACAATATTTGGGTGCACTGCCACTTACGCCTGTATCAGATTCATATCCTCAGAGGGGTTACGGTGTGACGGCACTGTTGCCAATGCTAAAGGCATAGGCGACTCTACAGGGGGGCAAGGGGGGGCAATTGCCCCCCCTAGGATATTCCTTGCCCCCCCATGTGCCCCCCCACCAAAAATCAGCATCCAGCTTCCCACACTTCTTCGGACCAACATATCTCCGTTGCTATGCATCGTATATGGAAGAACAAGGTGTCATTCAAAAGGGCAGATTCTCGCCTTTCCAATGATACCCAACATGACCATATTCAGTGTGAAGTATAAGTCGTAAAACATTAAATAAAAACGTGTACTTAAACTTAAACATTTTCACAGGGTTGAAATGGCTCAGCAGTGAAAGGGTTAATGTTCAGACTATACACTACATTGTGTATTACATTAGTTTATGCCTTGGTTTAGTTGTATATTAAGGGTTAATGGGCAGGCTTCATCCCTCACAGTATACATTTGTTTTTCCTTAATTAATGGCATTTTTTACGGGTTGATGGGTAAACTACATGCCTCAGTGTATTCATTTCATGTTTTCCCTTGATGAATGGCATTTTACGGGTTAAGGGGTAGGCTAAATGCCACATTGTTTATTATTTTTATTGTATTTCTCTGGTTTATGGCATTTTAGGGGTTATTATGGAAGTTAGAATCTAAAGGGTCTAATGATCTTTTAGATCCTTTGCTTTCCGTCACATTTCGGGGAATTAATTTTTCCGAAAATAAGGTGAATTCTGTATTTAGTGAATGGTCACTGTAATTTGCTAAAAGTGGAGTCGCTGAAGCTAGAGATCTAGAGTGCTAGAGATCTCTAGCGCTTTTGAAGCTAACAGATCACTTGGTGCCAGCACTAAATTTTTTGAGGTGCACTAATTGCAACATTTTACCTACTGCTCAACCCTGGTGCTAACTCCAAAAAAACAGAAAAACCAGGTCCTCGTCCAAAATTAATAGGCAATTGAAAGGAATGCAGCACAGGTGTTCTCTTAGCCCCATACACCACAGTAATGGATATGGTCAGCAATGTCGCTGCTGTTGCAGTAAGCTCTATTATAAATGTATCCTTTATGCACATATATCCTAATTCTAATATAGTGCCTAATTTTAAACATTTTATGCTGGGGGTTATTCATAGTATGTAAGCAGTTGATTATTAGGGTGACTTTGTGGACCATGTTTAAAGGGCACGTGAATAAGTCTTGCCCTGAAACATGTATTATTGCTATGCTGCAGCAGGGAAATTGTTGTCGCTCACCTAGCCTTCCTTTTGGTTCTATTAAATGCAGTGTAATGATTCTACATGCTGTTGGGTGGCATTTATCATGCAATGCCCATCAGCCTTAATATATGTGTGCATCAAAACATGGATGATAAAACCACCATGGAGGATTTTAATAATGCAGGGATGTGAGGTATTCACTGGATGTGTTCATATTCAAGCTTGTGAGGGCGGGGATAGGTATGGAAAAAGAAAAACAGTTCTATCCTGTACACAACCGCATTAGCGCTGGGTCTCAACCCGGGTCTTAGAGTTTCCCTAGCGTGCGCCAAACGACCTTGTTCATGGACTACCAAGGACAAGGTGATCTGTTAGTAGGTCGTCAGGCACTAACAGGGTTATTCAGAAAGCAGTGAAAAGCAGGAGAATGACTGGAGAATGGAAAATTCTAGGTCAAAATAGCCGATTTGGAAAGTGAGATGAATGGGAGAATTTTTCTGGTTTGGCTATTTTGACCAAGAATTTCTCATTCTCCAGTCATTCTCCTGCTTTTCACGCTCTCTGAATAACCCTGTAAGTTTTAGCGACTCGCACTAAATTTTTCCTTTAGTGATGGTGTTTTAGCTCACACCAGGTGATAGTTTTATTCAGTGGTATGATTTAGTGGTGAAAATTATTAGTGCCCCCCCAGTTTTGACTGCGGTATCTTCTGTGCCCCCCCTAAATATTGTTTCTAGAGTCGCCACTGGCTAAAGGCCCAATTTTAAAGCACCTATTGTTACTTTCATCCAAAGCCTGCATAAGTTTCACAATAATTTAGCCAAAAAATCACTAAACGTTTTCTGCCTGTCCGAAAATGTCTCCTCTTTTCATACAGACTGCCGCCCCAAACAGTTGTTTATGGATAGATTAAAGGAAAAGCATTTACCGTCATTTGAAATGTCATTTTTTGGTTTTACATGTTTCTATACATCCTAGAAATCTGCCACTTCACGGGCAGGTTATGGGGACCTCCTAGGCAAGATATTTAAAGGAATTTTTCGTTTTTATTTTTAACCCTTATTTCATGGAAAACTCACTGTCCCTTTAAAAACTTTTTTTTTAAACTTTTTGTCCTTGTTTCCTGTCCCCCAGGGCACTACCCGGACCCCCATACACCTTTTATGCAAATATCTAGCATATATGCCCTCTTGGAGGGCACTCTAAAAATTGAATTTTCAGTCCCATTGACTTGTATTGAGATCGAGTTTGAGTTCGAATTCGAACATTTGGAAAGTTCGAGTTCGAATGCGAACCGAACTCGGGGGTGTTTGGCTCATCCTTAGTCAGCATGCCATTTGATTTTGTCCCCACACATAGATGGGGATTTTGCAATTTATGTAGTTTAGGTGCTGTTCCAAAGAGCATCGTTACCGTTTTGTCAGTATTTAAAAAAAGTTTGTTGTGTTTGATCCACTTTTCTACCTCTGTGAATTGTTCTTGCAACACGGCCTCTAGCTGCGGGAGATTTGGTTTGCTGTATAGATTACGGTGTCGTCTGCATACATGTGTACAGTTGAAGCTTTGCGGATGTTAGGCAGATCATTTATAACCCTCACTAACTCAGCTCCCCACTACCTGTCCTCACTAATCACCAAATACACCCCAGCCCGCTCCCTAAGGTCAAACAGCGACCTGCGCCTAGCTTCTCCCCGCATCACCTCTTCCCATGATAGACTGCAGGACTTCACACGCGCAGCCCCCATTCTCTGGAACGCTATCCCTCGTACGGTCAGACTTTCCCCTAATTTCTCTTCCTTCAAACGCTCCCTTAAAACATTCCTATTTAGGGAAGCCTACCACCCAACTCACTGACGCGACCATCAATCACTCTCACCTTGCAGTCCTCTCCTCCTGTTTCCAACCCCAACCCCTCTAGATTGTGAGTTCCTACGGGAATAGGGCCTCATCCCCTCTTGTACTGTTTGTCAAATGTTGTTCAATGTATTGTAACCCGTCTATACTGTGCCTATTGTACAGCGCTGCGGAATATGCTGGCGCTTTATAAATAAAGAATAATAATAATAATAATTTATGAATATTGTAAATAGCAGGGGGCCGAGTATTGAGCCTTGGGGTACACCGCAAGTGACTGGGAGGGGGAGGGAGGAGCTGCCAGAAATGGACACATATTGCGACCGATCAGATACATATGATTGAAACCAGGTCAGCGTGTGATCACGAATACCAGAGTCTTTAAAAGTTTTTTTAACAAGATGCCATGGTCTACTGTGTCAAAGGCCTTGGCAAAATCAAGGAAGATGGCTCCAGTTAGGTTTCCTTGTTCCATCCCAGCTTGGATATCATTGCAGACTTTTAAAAGGGCGGTTGTAGTTGTAGTATATAACATGCTGGTTATATACATATATGTATTTATTAGTGCGTGTATGTATAGCTATCTGTATGCATATAAACACAAGACAGAAGATCTGTACTCAACCTAAACATGCTTTTCTCATAAATATGTGGCTGAGACCAATAAACAACACACAAAATTCAGAGCACGCCACCCAAATATGCCTCTGAAGATTTTAACCCATTCTCTCCTGAGCCATTTCAACCCTCTGTGCTGAGCTAATTTTCACCATTTTTGTCACCAAATTTCACCCCTTCAATACCGATAGAGATATCTCGGGCTTCAAAGGCACCATCTGGTGCCCCGATAGAGTTATCTCAATCTGCTGATCTGCAGCCCAAAAGCAAATTAAATTCGTTCGGTTGCTTTTGGGCTGCAGAAGGTGCCCCCAAAGTTCTAGCCCTGTGGGCATAATGCCCAAAGAAATAAAACTGTAAAATCAGCTGATGAAGGCTCTGAAATATCGAGCTTTCAGCAGCCGATGCAGGGGAAAAAAAAAACATAGACCTACTGCTCAAATTCTGTAACTCAAATTGGCAGTACATGGAACCATATACTGGCCAAATAGGTTATTTACAGTAATAATTATTTATTAACCCTTTCGCAGCTAATTTTTACCTGTTTCGCTCATCTTGTTTAAACGTGTTTTGAAGGCTTATTTTAGTATATGACTTAGACATATTATATATCGTTCTTTCCGTCAGACTCGGCAGATTCATAATATGTCATTATTATATGTATACGTCATGTCCTGTCTGTATATTATAACAAAAAATGCAATAAAATTAGAATTTTCAATACTTTACAACATGTAAAGTGTTTTTTTTTCAAATAAAACTTGTTTATTTTTTTTTTAAATATTTTTTATTGTTTTATTTTTTAAAAAAACAAAAACTTTTTCATGGTCATGTTTGGTATCAGTGGAAATGCCATGCTCTGGCCGATCCAACAGTACCAAACATTAACCCCTAGCTGCCACAGATAGGGGGTTCCAATGAACCCCCTATCTCCACCATTGGTGGCAGTTAGGGGTTAACTCCAGGACTGGCGTCATCGTGCTATGCACGATGATGCCAGTCCTCAGGGGGCATTCCCGGAAGCTTGGCCGACATCCAAGATGTCGGCCAGCTCCGGGAGAGGATCACGATTTGGCGCTTTTCGGCGCCCAATCGTGATCCGGCACCCAAGGGGTTAAAGGCATGCACGGTTTGGAAGGGCAGGCCGTGCCCTTCCAAACCATGCCTACCTTAACCCTGTGACAGCCGGTGATCGGGAGGGAGAGAGATCCAAAGGACCTCCCCCCTCCCTTTCAGGCGCCTCCTCCGCAGCTGGGGGCGCCTGAATTAGATGTCATCGCGCCACCGCTATGACATCTAAATGGTGCCGGCGGCAGTCCCGGGTGCAGGGCTGACATCGAGAATGTCAGCCCGCACCGGGGGGCACAGTGATCAGCCGGAATCCGGCCGATCGCTGGCCGCAAAAGGAGGACGCGCTCAGCGAGTCCTCCGCAGGCAACGCTACCTGCGGGTGGACGCGCTGAGCGCGTCCTCCGCAGCGAAAGGGTTAAAGTATAATTAATTAGTCGTGATTTTACAAAATACCACTGGTTTCTGACAAAGTCTTTTTGGAAATCACTTGGTAGTGAAGGGATTAAACACAATTTGATGTCATGTTTTATTACAGAACCCAGATAAATGATATATTGCTTTCTTTCACCGGACTCCGCAGAATCAATATACTGTACATCTTTACTACATGTATAAGTCATGTCACGTCAGCATGCTTGATCAGAGAATGTAAAACAAAAATATTATTGTAAATTTCTATTCAAATTTCAACCGTTTAAGGCATTTGAGTTTATTTTTCAACGCTTTATCATCCGAAACTTTGTGGTCATTGGGTCATACTGTATATTGTCGGATATAATCTCTGCACGTGAATACAACACGTTATATATTGGACTTATCAGCCAAGCCTCCAATATGTCTATATTGGACTTACTGGACCTACCTCGGCAGTTGCCTCCAATATATCAGGGATTATTATTTCATAAGAAATCCATACGAGACACAAATATCAATCGTTTATATTTCTTAGAAATTATCCTGAATTCTTTTAATTGTCTGTGTTTTGCTTTGAAAAATACAATAATCAATAATCGGATAAAAATATATATATATTTATTACGTATACAAAAAAGTTTCAAATCTCATATCATAAACAAAAATTTACAAACCACAATCCATCAGCATATAAAAACTAGCTTCACAATATATGTATCTCCGGTTAGTAACTGCATATATGATTAATATCATTTACCTTACCAGTTAGTAACTAATACACAAATGGTTAATAAACATTTCTGCTTAATACAACATACATTTCCCAGCAAACAATGTTTAACCAGCCAGCTCTTATAGATATATATATATATATATCTCTATGCTACATGGATCAACAAAAGATGAGCTAATTTAATGATAAGTAATAAAAACTTATTTAGTGAATCCTCCCCTAATCTCGAGAATCAAACTTCTAATCTTTTGCTTTTTATTTTGTAGTTATATAATTCCTTGCTTATTAATTTTAATCACAGTAATTTCCAAATTCAATATATATATTGGTATCAATCTTACAACATTTCTTTTAGGAATAAATCCTTATATCCACTTCTTCATATTTCTATCTGCAGAATAGAAAATACTTAGAATGTGGATCTAACCCAAGTATCTGAGAAATCTCAGTCTACGTAGCAAGAATATCTACAAATATATATAATTACATTAATTATTTTTTTTTTCATGCATTACCTGTCCAATTTGGATGTTGATAAGTCTTGGAATTTTCTATGTGATGCTTTGTTTTGGAATATGTGAAGATTATCGATATCAGATAATCAATGCATATGAGTTAGAGATTTGGTGAGAGTCAGAAATTTGGTGAGAATCTTGATTGCCTCATGTCTTGGGATCTGCCTGCATTGTGAGTCTGAATGCTGGAATCTCCGACTCTCAGAGTGTCATGTGTACTGCACGTCTGAATGCATTGCGGTGTGAGTCTGAATGCTGGAATCTCCGACTCTCAGAGTGTCATGAGTAAGGGACGTCTGAATGCATTGCGGTGTGAGTCTCTCAATGCTGAAATCTCCGACTCTCAGAGTGTCATGTGTACTGGACGTCGGAATGCATTGCGGTGTGAGTCTCTGAATGCTGGAATCTCGGACTCTCAGAGTGTCATGAGTAATGCATTGCAGTGTGAGTCTCTGAATGCTGGAATCTCAGACTCTCAGAGTGTCATGAGTAATGCATTGCAGTGTGAGTCTCTGAATGCTGGAATCTCCGACTCTCAGAGTGTCATGAGTAATGCATTGCAGTGTGAGTCTCTGAATGCTGGAATCTCCGACTGACTTGCAAATAACATTGCCGCTTATTATAGTCAATTTGACGTCACTGGCAATATTATTGATATATCAATTATAATATTTACTATCCTCTAGAGGGCAGTATTGCACTTCTTAATTAATTCCACCATTTCTTTTTAATATTCTTATCTCGGGTCAAAAGGTCAATCTGACGTAACAAAGAACCTCTCTCTCAGTCACTAGACATGATATCTCCATCTGATTTATATCCCTACTCCCTTTTGAAATTACTTACTATCAGCTAAATTCTTTTCTGGTTAACTCAACAGAATCTATTCTTTAGTAATTTTTTATTATTTACCAATTATATACTTTCTACAATATTTATTGGAGTATATATTTCCTACTGTAAATATAATAAAATATACCTTGATTATAAACATATATTTTGTGAATATAAATCTATATTACAGAATATTAACTCTTATTCCTATACCCAAAAGACAAAATATCTTTTGTTTTAAAAACTTAAGACAGACCAATAAATGTAATTATGACACGTCTTAGCACTTAACCCTAACCTTATCACACACAAACATTCTAGGTTCCTTCATGTCTGGCACTTCTTAAAAAAAAATATAAAAGACTTCACCCAGGAATGAACTCTGTAAAAAAAATCTCGTTCATTTCTAAGCCTAGAGAAAATTTTAAAGAAAAGAAACTGTCTTTAAAAACAAAATGGCTACAGGCATCCATTTTAAAATTCCTTTGTGTAATATACCTGACAATATTCTATAGGGTGAGCTTTAAAAATAAAAAAAATCAGAAATGGTAGAATCCGTCACTGCATTTTTCTAAGGAAATACACAACTTAACCAGAATTTTAAAAAAATAGTTTTGTTCTATTCTCTCTCAGGTCAGTCACTGTCTGTCTGGGATCTCTGCCTGGGTGGCCTCTCACTACCTGAAGATCAACATGTCCAAGACCAAACTCCTTCTAAGGCTAATGTCAGACGAACGAAGTCAGAGCGCACTCTGTGTGCGTGCACAACGGGTGGACGTACTGACGGAAGATACTGTAGACACCACACGATCCGTTTTTTTGAAGGACGTAAAAAAAAGGGAATTATGGGAAATAAAATTAATATGATAAATTTGAAAAGGATATGAAAAGCCATTGTGTGCGTCAAGGTGCTGGACGTCGCAAATGTGCTGCGTCTGACATCTCCTTATCACTCTGTGTGTCTGTCTAGCGGTTTTACGTTCTTGCCTAACTTGCGTCCGTTAGGGATGTGCACCGATTTTTTTTTCGATTCGATTCGATTTTTCGAATTTTTAAAACTTTTCGATTCGGCTCGTTTCGACTGCTTTCCGTTTCGATTCGGTTCGGTTCGATTCGGTTTTCGGGTACATTTATTTTTCGGAATATCGACCATTTTACGTATTTTCGGGTCACTTTACTAGGTTTCTGTATCGACTTTTCGTTATTTCGGAAAATTTTCGTTTTTCGGAATTGTACATGGTTTTCGGCATATCGCCCATTTTCGTATTTCGGAACTTTTCGTATTTCGGAACTTTTCGTTTTTCGGAATTGTACATGGTTTTCGGTATATCGCCAATTTTTCGTGTTTCGGAACTTTTCGTTTTTCGGAACATCTGTTCTCGTTTCAAAGCTGTCTAACTCTATTCGTTTTGATGAAAACTACTATGGTTTACTTTTTTAATACTACTTTATATATTTTTTATAATAAATTTTTGGGGGTTTTTTCGGATCCGATAATTCATTCTGTCGATACGATAATTCTGGCGATTCTATCGTGTTTTTTTAATTAACCCTTTCGCTGCTGTGGCATTTCCCGCCCCTGTGCTGAGGTCATTTTTACCGGTTTTGCTCGTCATGTTTAAACGTGTTTTGAAGGCTTATTTTAGTATATTACCCAGACATATTATATATCGTTCTTTCCGTCAGGCTCAGCAGATTCATAATATGTCATTATTATATGTATACGTCATGACCTGTCTGTATATTATAACAAAAAATGCAATAAAATATGATTTTTCAATAATTTACAACGTGTAAAGTGTTTTTTTTCCACATTTTAACGCGCGAGCAATTGCGGTTATATTTTGTATGGGGTGCGCTTGTTAAAAAAATTAGAGATGGGGTCTCGTTACATTTTTTTTTGGGGGAAATTACACGATTTTTAACAAATGCACCGCATACAAAAATCGTTAGTGCAGCATCATTGTTCACATTATAATTGAAATTGGAACAATATTGCTGCATTAACAAACCAAAAAAAAGAAAAAAAATTGTTTGTTTTTTTTTATAAATTTTTTTAAATATTTTTTTATTTTTAATTTTTTTACAAACTTTTTTCACATTCGTGTTTGGTATCGTTGGAACGGCCATGCTCTGGCCGATCCAACAATACCAAACTTTAACCCCTAGCTGCCACGGATCGGGAGATAGGGGGTTCATTGGAACCCCCTATCTCCACCATTGGTGGCAACTAGGGGTTAACTCCAGGACTGGCGTCATCGTGCTATGCACGATGACGCCAGTCCTCAGGGGGAGTTCCCGGAAGCTTGGCCGACATCCGACATCCTCATGGATATGCCCCAGCTCCTCATGGATATGCCCCAGCTCCTCGTGGACATGCCCCAGCTCCTCGTGGATATTGCCCCAGCACCTCATGGATATGCCCCAGCTCCTCGTGGACATGCCCCAGCACCTCGTGGACATGCCCCAGCTCCTCGTGGACATGCCCCAGCTCCTCGTGGATATTGCCCCAGCACCTCATGGATATGCCCCAGCTCCTCGTGGACATGCCCCAGCACCTCGTGGACATGCCCCAGCTCCTCATGGATATGCCCCAGCTCCTCGTGGACATGCCCCAGCTCCTCGTGGATATTGCCCCAGCACCTCATGGATATGCCCCAGCTCCTCGTGGACATGCCCCAGCACCTCGTGGACATGCCCCAGCTCCTCGTGGACATGCCCCAGCTCCTCGTGGATATTGCCCCAGCACCTCGTGGATATGCCCCAGCTCCTCGTGGACATGCCCCAGCACCTCGTGGACATGCCCCAGCTCCTCGTGGACATGCCCCAGCTCCTCGTGGATATTGCCCCAGCACCTCCTGGATATGCCCCAGCTCCTCGTGGACATGCCCCAGCACCTCGTGGACATGCCCCAGCTCCTCGTGGATATGCCCCAGCTCCTCGTGGACATGCCCCAGCTCCTCGTGGATATTGCCCCAGCACCTCATGGACATGCCCCAGCTCCTCGTGGACATGCCCCAGCACCTCGTGGACATGCCCCAGCTCCTCGTGGATATGCCCCAGCTCCTCGTGGACATGCCCCAGCTCCTCGTGGATATTGCCCCAGCACCTCGTTAGTGCAGCATCATTGTTCACATTATAATTGAAATGGGAACAATATTGCTGCATTAACGAACCAAAAAAAAGAAAAAAAAAATGTTTATTTAACTTTTATAATTTTTTTTAAAATATATTTTTATTTTTAATTTTTTTAAAAAAACTTTTTTCACTGTAGTGTTTGGTATAGTTGGAACGGCCATGCTCTGGCCGATCCAACCATACCAAACTTTAACCCCTAGCTGCCACGGATCGGGAGATAGGGAGTTCATTGGAACTCCCTATCTCCACCGTTGGTGGCAGTTAGGGGTTAACTCTAGGACTGGCGTCATCGTGCTATGCACGATGACGCCAGTCCTCAGGGGGAGTTCCCGGAGGCTTGGCCGACATCCAAGATGTCGGCCAGCTCCGGGAAAGGATCACGAACCGGCGCTTTTCAGCGCCGATTCGCGATCCAGCTCCCCAGGGGTTAATGCCAGGCACCATTTGGAAGGGCAGGCTGTGCCCTTCCAATTGGTGCCTGGGTTAACCCCCGCAACTCCGCCGATCGGGAGGGAGAGAGGTCCGAAGGACCTCCCCCCCTCCCTTTCAGGCGCCTCCTCCGCACATGCGGGGGGGGGCGCCTGAATTAGGTGTCATCTCGCTGTCGCGATGACACCTAATTTCACCGGCGGCGGTTCCGGATGCTGGGCTGACATCGAGGATGTCAGCCCGCACCGGGGGGGCCAGCGATCGGCCGGAACCCGGCCGAACGCTGACCCCAAAGGGAGGATGCGCTCAGCGCGTCCTCCGCATCGACGTGGTTAACAGTGTGGAAACCAAGCAATACATAATTAACTTATTAACGTAAAGCAACGCACACAAACAGGAAAATATAGAAACAATAGAAAATTTATTTACAAAATGGGAAGGGAAGGGAAGGAACATGCCAAGGATGGCAAACTGCCCAACAGGGGCACAAACAACACAAACAAACATACATTTTAGAATTACTGGCATTTGAGGAGATGTTGGAGCTGGTCCGCATCTTTGATTACAAAGATTATGACTGCAGTAAGGGCCCTTACGGCAGGAAGAATAATTTTAGGAAGGATCGTATCATTGACAAGCTACGCGCACCACCATCCTGGAGGTGTTTGGGAAAGACGGGACGAAGGACCAGATCAGAAAACGCTGGTCCGACCTCAAAGCAGGCGAGCAGGAGCAGCTGAGGCACATCCGTATTGACTTGAATATTGTCTCTTACTGCCGCTCCAGGATGTCCGCGGTGTTATTAAGGTGTTCCCGGAGTTCCTGCAGCAGTTCCTGGATGGCATCCAGTGTCCTGACAGCCAGCCTTAGTTCGCCAATCGCCTCTTGATTGCTCGGTCTGGCTTCTTCGATATATCCAATAAATGAAAGAAGGAAAATACAGTAAGTAAAGCAGGTTTCTATTTTTGACTGAAAGTCTTGAAAAAATATAACAGTAGTATATACCAGAGCTGGCAGCCTCCTCCTGCTCCTCCTCCGACTCCTCCTCCCCCACCACCACCGTCTGCATATCCAGTGCTATATGTAAGAAATTAAAGAAATAAAAAATACAGTAAACAACAAAACTGATTTATTTTTGAACAAAAGTCGATGCAAAATACAACAGTAAAAAAAAAAAACCTGGACTGGCGGCCTCCTGCTGCACCGGCTGCCTCTCTATATCCTCCTCTTCCTCCTCTTCCTCCTCCTGCTCCTCTTGTGCTATACATAAAAAAAAAAAATTAAAATACAGTAAACAAAAAATGTTTCTGTTTTTGACCAAAAGTCGTTGCTAAATAAAACAGTATATACCAGCGCTGGTGGACGCCCGTGGCTCCCCCTCCTCCTCCGCTGGGGCACTGGTCCCTGCCCGGCCAGATTCGGCGGCCTTCTTCCTGTCTTCTGCCAAATCCCAAAAATATAACACGTAAATAATGCAGACTGGAAAAAATGGTATATCTATACAATATATTGCCGAAAGTATTGCGACACCCCTCCACTACCCACTACCAGCTTGACCCACCACTACTCCCATCTCATAGGTCTAAAGTCACAAAATATTTATTTATTTCCTCTGCACAGACATATATTACCGTTCATTTATATATTTTTTTTCAGAAGTAAACATTACGTTTATTCAATAAAAACTATTATTTGTGTTGTGTGCGTACAAAGCGCATTGTGCACTGCTTTTAGTTATTTTATAGAAGGCCTCAGCCTCAGTTTCACTTTCAGTTTCTGCTAATAATAAAACTGGATATTGCAGAAACAACAACAGAAATCCACCATTTTGTTTTGAAATTTGCATCTAAAGCATTCAATGACACTGCTGCAGCAGCTGCTGAGGCTGTATTGAACGCAGCTCTGTTTGGATGCACTTTCAGAAGAACTACATGTCCCATCCTATCACTTAGCAGAGACGCAGAGATTTTTGTTGATGCGCAGGTGGGAGTCAATATTGGGCAAGCTGCGGGTCATCTCGTATGCATCACTCAATCACAACAACCCCCCCCAGCACACTACAGACTATACACACAGTGCCAAAAGAAATCCAGCATTGTAACTTCATCTACATACATCAAATATCACAATTTTCACGAATACGTAAAATCACAAAAAAGAAGAGTTATGGCAAAAATGCACGTATGACGAATTGTGAAAACGCAAAGCTATACACAATCACATTGCATGAAAAAAGGACTAGATAAATCAGCGTATTTCTGTGCACATTAGCACATGCAAGCACATTATTATTATTATACAGGATTTATATAGCACCAACAGTTTGCGCAGCGCTTTACAATATAACATGACACTTACGTTTCGCTATGACGCGGCGGATGCGTTTCAGCTGCTCCTGCTCGCGAACTTTTAAATCAGACCAGCGTTTCCGTAGCTGGTCCTTTGTCCTGTCCTTCCCAAACTTCTCCAAAATGGTAGCGCGTAGCTTGTCCAGGATACGATCCTTCCTGGCGTTATTCTTGCTGCGGTAAGGTCCGTTTCGGCAATCATAATCTTTTCTATCAAAGATGCGGACCAGCTCCAACATCTCCTCAAACGCCATATTTTGGGCCCGTTTTTTCCTGGGTGCAGGTGGTTCGATTTCATCATAAGATGAAGACGAGGTCTCCTCTCTGGCAGCGGCCATCATGAAGAATAATAAAAACAATATTTTGTTCAAAAAGTTGTCAATAAAACTGGCTCAATAAAGTTACGACATGTGCGCGCGCGCGCATGCGCGACCCGCGGACCAATCGGATCTGACCAAAATACGAATATTCTGATCGGATCTTTGGAAACAATAAAAAAATTTACAGAATCAGCCATATAACCGATACTAGTTAAATATACGATGTCCAGACTTACCGAAATGGAACCGAAATCCCGAATGGAACTGAAATCATGAATAGAGGGAAAATAAATTTCGATTTGACACATTTCAAGTCCATTCGAAAATTCCGAAAAATTTTCGATTTGGTAAACCTTTCGTTTTTTCGGAAAGTCTGTTCTCGTTTCAAAGCAATAGATTTCGATTTGACACATTTCAAGTCCATTCGAAAATTCCGAAAAATTTTCGATTTGGTAAACTTTTCGTTTTTTCGGAAAGTCTGTTCTCGTTTCAAAGCAATAGATTTCGATTTGACACATTTCAAGTCCATTCGAAATTCCGAAAATTTTTCGATTCGGTTCGGAAACCTGTTCGGATTCGACTTTTTCGGATCTAAAAAATTTCGGATTTTCGGCCGAATCGAAAGACCCGAATCGGGAAATTTCGTGAAAATTCTGAAATTCCGAAACCCGAAACGCACATCCCTAGCGTCCGTTTGCCACGTGCGTTGAGCTTGCGCAGTTCGGTGCACATG
>RXON01002852.1:0-71300 GCA_009667805.1 Leptobrachium leishanense | reverse complement strand
CTCTGGTATTAGCGGTAAGGGATATTTATTCTTTATAATGATAGCATTTGTCATGGAGCTGATGTAACGCTCCATGCTTCAAACCCCAAGAGACTGTTATGTTCATTTATATCGTGTGATTTTAGATATATTTTACATCATTTGGTTTTAGTTTAATTTAGTTTAGTGTAAAATGGCATAGCTTTGGTTTTAAAAATACTTATATTCCTGTAGGTAAATGTGTTTTTGTATATACAGTAAACAAGCTTTACTGCTGTGTAATTTATTTATTTATTTATTTATTTATTTATTTATAAAGGATTTTACCAGGAAGGATACATTGAGATTTCTCTCGTTTTCAAGCATGTCCTGGGTTCAAGAACATTGAAGTGTTACAGTTACAGAAATACAAAGTAATACAATGCAAGATATTAAAAAAAAAAAAAAAAAACAACACAAATATACAGATTAACAGAAAAAATATGTAGGAAATATAGTCACTAGGTTACATGTTTACAGGTGCATTCTGTATTGAGGTATGTTAGTAAGGAGCTTTTGAGTGACTTAAGACTGGGGGAAGATTTGATGATGTCTGGGAGGTTATTCCATAATTGTGGTGCTCTGTAGGAAAATGAGGACCGAGCCACTGTCTTTTTGTATTGTGGTATAGCAAGTAAGGTGCTGGTCCTGGATCGGAGGTTATAGGATGAGGGAGCTGCTGGGGGAAGCAGTCTATTCAGGTAGGGTGGCAGCTTCCCAGAGATGCTCTTAAACACCAGGCTGGAAAGGTGAAGGGTGCGTCTGGATTCCAGCGACGGCCAGTTTAGCTCTTTTATGCACCAGGGCTTTTCCCATTATCTAGCTGCATGTTTAATTCAAGGGATCTCTGATAGTGTGTGTTTAATCTGATGTGTTAGAACAATGGATATACAAATGTTGTGTGAGTTGAAGGCTAGAGAATGCAAAGAATGTTTATTGTAAATAACTGACCTAATGTAATTAGTATGGGTATGCAAATTATGACTGTTGGACTTCAGCATAAATGGTGGCGTTTTGTTCATTAAAAAGTCAGAGAACTCTCAGAGCTCAGAGAGAGAGGATCCTGTTTTAAAGCATACAGCCGCACCTGGTGTCTTTTATTACAAACTACGCTACACTCCACACTCACCCTCAGAAGGCAGAGAGCGGCCTTCTGGAGATTCCTAACGGCTCCAGGGCAGAGGAACAGAAGCAGGCAGGTCAAGCCGCTCGAGGCGCTGAGGACAGCGCTCCCAGTAGCCGGGCTGACCGCAACGAAGGGGTGTCTGGAGAGCCAGGACAGACGGAAGGGAACGGTCCCTTCACATTGGTGGCAAGCGGTGAGGATAGGCTCTCTGAACCCCCAAAAAAAGCACTCAGCATGGCAGGGTACGCCAACTACAAAAAAGACACCCTGCGGGGCATCCTGGAGAGCTGAGGAGGCACCCCGGGCTCAAAAAGTAAAGCCGCCCTGATCGAGGATCTGCAGGAAATGGACCAGGGAGCCGTGGGCACGCCAACCTTACCACCCACCCAGGCATTGGTCCCAGAAGATCCCTTCCAAAGGAAAGTGCGGCAGCGGGTAGCCCTCTTCAGAGCCGCCCCGTCAGAAGCCGCTATACACAACGCCATCCAGGAGATCCGGCAGGAAGAGGAACGAGACAAGGGGCGCCAGCATGAACTTCGGCTGGCCAATACAGAACCAATCAGCGGGCCGGAAGGTGCCCTTCCAGGCGTTTAAAACCTTCAGTGAGGCGGAGGAAGAGATTGAAAGCTTCCTCCAGGACTTTGAGCGGTTGTGCCAGGTACACGAGGTCCAACGCTCCGCTTGGGTTGGCATTCTGGCCTGTAAATTGACAGGTCGAGCTGCAGAGGCGTATCGGACCGTTCCGGACGAAGAGGCCAAGAACTAGGACTACGTAAAGCAAGCTTTACTGAGCCGCTTTGCCATCACTCCTGAAGCCAGCCGGGTGAAGTTCCGAAACTCACGCCGGCCCAACGGCACAACGCATGTAGAGTGGGCGCATCGGCTACAACGAGACCTAAAGACTTGGTTCCTGGGGAGCAAGGCCAGAATGGTGGAAGAAATCACCCAGCTGCTACTACTGGAACAATTTTTTGAACACACCGCCATAGCAGTACGGGAGTGGGTACGGTACAAGAAACCCCAGACGGTGCAGCAAGCTGCTACCTGGGCAGACAAGTACACAGACACGAGGAAACCCAACGGGGGTGAACGACCCTCGACCCGCACTACCTGCCCCTCCCCCGGCCGTCGACCCGCTGGCCCTCAGTCAGACCGGTGAGCCGTCCAAACTCGGCGGCCAATATCCGCTGTTACGTATGCGACCAGGTGGGGCACTACTGCCAGAATTGCCCCCACCGACCCACCATTTCGCAGCCCCCACCCGAGCACCACCCGCGGCTCACTGCTACCACACTGAAATCCCGTGGTTGGACTCCCTGGAAGAATGGGGGATGTTACACGAGGCTGACCCTGTACAGGCTGCCTCGGCCGACAACCGCCAACACCACCGACAGGCCATGTGGATCAACGGACGGGCCGCCGAGGGCCTCCAGGACTCCGGTGCCACCATCACCCTCGTACGACCCCATTTAATACAGAAAAAGGACCGGTTGGACCACACTGTCGCTGTCCGTGTGGCCGGAGGGAAAGTGCTCCGACTCGCTACGGCCCGAGTCCACCTGGATTGGGGTTCGGGGGAGGGATCCGTGAGGGTGGGTTTACTGGATCGACTACCGGCTGAAATCCTCCTCGGCAACGACCTGGGACGCTTAGTTTCCGCCTATGCCACGGATGCAGCAGCCCCGGTGACCACTCGGCAATAAAGCCACCGCAACAACTACAGCACTCCAATCGGGACCCAGGTGAGACCACGACCCAAACCCCCCGACCCCCAAACCCTGACCAACTACGACCCCGTCCCCTCGACCTGACCACCCCCTCACATGGAGCTCCCCAGCCACCCTCCGACACCAGACCCAGACCGACCCCACCCTAGAGAGATACCGAGACCGGGCCGGCAAGGGCCTGGAAGGCGACAGGACCGATAGCATCGAGTGGGAGGATGGGCTACTATATAGGTATATTGAGAGGGTGGGCCCCAAGAAGCAACAGGTTCCCCACAAGCAGTTAATCGTACCCCAGGCCCCGAGACAGGAACTCCTGAGACTGGCCCACGACATCCCCCTCGCCGGACACTTAGGGATAAAGAAGACCCGACACCGGTTAACCCGAGCGTTCTTCTGGCCTCGCCTTAGTGAGGATACCCGAGAGTACTGTCGCACCTGTTCGGTCTGCCAGAAGGTAGGGAAAACCGGAGACCACCCAAACGCCCCGCTGCACCCCATGCCCATTATCCAAGAACCCTTTAGTCGGGTGGCGGTCGACATAATCGGCCCCCTGCCTCACCCCAGTGCCACCGGGAAGAGATATATTCTCACCGTGGTGGAGTACGCCACCCGATACCCCGAGGCTGTGGCCTTGGCCAATATCCAGGCCGACACCATAGCCGATGCCCTCCTACGGGTGTTTTCCCGGGTAGGATTCCCACGAGAGATTTTGTCTGACCAGGCACCCAGTTTACCGCTGAGCTGACACAACAGCTCTGGCGCCTGTGTGGTGTCAAGGCACTCCACAGCGCCCCATATCACCCCCAGATGAACGGGCTGTGCGAGCGGTTTAATGGGACCCTGAAACAGCTGATCCGGGCCTTCACCCAGGAAAGAAAGGACTGGGAAAAATACTTACCCCACTTGTTATTTGCCTATTGGGAGGTACCACAGGCATCAACCGGATTCTCCCCCTTTGAGTTATTGTATGGGCGCCAGGTGCGAGGCCCCTTAGACCTAGTTAGGGCTCAGTGGGAGGGGGGACAGGAGGCAGAAGGGCTCCCCGTCCTGAGTTACGTCTTGGAGCTCCGGGAGCGCTTGACGGAACTCACGGAACTAGTTCAAGGGAACATGGAAACGGCCCAGGCCCAGCAGAAGGCGTGGTACGACCGCTCCGCCCGCAGACGCTCGTTCCTCATGGGGCAGAAGGTCCTGGTGTTAAAACCACAGCGGCAGAACAAGCTGCAGGCGTCCTGGCAGGGCCCCTACCGGGTGGTAACCCAGCTGGGGGATACCACCTATGTGGTTGTCAGCTGCACAGACACCAGGATCCAGTGGACGTTCCACGCCAATATGCTCAAGGCCTACCATGAGCACCCGGAGACGGTGGCTGCCATTTGTGCCCCGGCCACCGAGGCGGCAGAACAGTTTCCCCTGATAGATCTCCCCGGGATAGACAACCGGCCCGCAGGGGTTGACCAGGTGCAGATAGGGGAGGATTTGGGTCCCCAGAAACAGGCCCAGATTAGACATCTCCTCCACAACCACCAGGAGGTCTTCTCCGCCCGCCCCGGCTATACCAGCCGGGCTTTACACCAAGTTGAGACCCCAGGCCAGAGACCCCTCCGGCAGCCAGCCTACCGACTCCCGGAGGCAGTCCGCGAACCCATGCGGGCTGAAATCCGGGAGATGCTGGAGCTGGGGGTTATCGAGCCCTCCGCAAGCCCATGGGCCTCCCCCGTAGTGTTGGTCCCCAAAAAGGACGGGACCACCCGGTTCTGCGTGGACTACCGGAGGTTAAACGACTGTACCACGACTGACGCATACCCCATGCCCCGAGTTGACGAGCTGTTAGATCAGATCTCCCAGGGGCACTATCTGACCACCGTAGATTTGTGTACGGGGTATTGGCAGATTCCCCTGGCAGAGGAGGCGACCCCAAAGTTGGCCTTCATCACCCCGTTCGGCCTGTACCAATTTCGGGTCATGCCGTTCGGGATGAAGAACACCGCGGCTACTTTCCAGCGGTTGATTGATCACCTCCTCGATGGCCTACAGGAGTTTGCCTGTGCCTACTTAGACGACATAGCCATCTACAGCCAAACCTGGGAGGAACACCTTCACCATCTAGGGGTAGTGTTAGAGCGGATCAAGGACGCCAACCTGACCCTTAAACCGGAGAAATGTAAAATAGGGATGTCCGAGGTACAGTACCTCGGCCACCGGGTGGGCTGTGGGAAACAGCGACCGGAACCCGCCAAGATAGAAGCCATTCTCAACTGGCCCACCCCCGGGACCAAGACTCAGGTCCTTGCCTTCCTAGGGACCGCAGGCTACTACCGAAAGTTCGTCCCCCAGTACAGCGCGCCTCGCCAAACCCCTGACTGACCTGACCAAAAAATCCCTATCCTGCCAAGTCCTGTGGTCCCCGGAATGCGAGGCGGCCTTCCAACAACTGAAGACCGCCCTAACCCAAGCTCCCCTCTTAGCCGCTCCGAATTATAATAAACGTCTTGTCGTCCATACAGACGCCTCCATGTTTGGACTGGGAGCCATGCTGAGTCAGGTGGGAGACGACGGGGGGAACATCCGGTGGCGTTCATCAGCCGCAAACTTCTCCCCAGGGAGGTGGGATATGCCGCAGTGGAGAAGGAGTGTTTGGCCCTGGTTTGGGCCCTGAGAAAGTTCCAGCCCTATGTTTACGGGCACTCCTTCATTGGGGGGGGGAGCCCCAGGACTAACCAACTGAGACATTTCAAAGACACTTTTTCCTTTAGACGTTTTGGTTTTGCGGGTGAGCCTATGGACCCACAGATTTCCAGCGACCGTCAGACCCCTCTGACTTTGCTTATGTGCCCGCAACCATGGAACTTTGAAGATGGCACAGAAGAGGGGCAAGGTGAGAGGTCTCGTCAGTGGCAAGCGATCCGTTTGGGATCTAAGCTTGCCCTGCCATTCTGGAAGGGGGGACATATGTATGGAGCTGATGTAACGCTCCATGCTTCAAACCCCAAGAGACTGTTATGTTCATTTATATCGTGTGACTTTAGATATATTTTACATCGTTTGGTTTTAGTTTAATTTAGTTTAGTGTAAAATGGCATAGCTTTGGTTTTAAAAATACTTATATTCCTGTAGGTAAATGTGTTTTTGTTGTATACAGTAAACAAGCTTTACTGCTGTGTAATTTATGCACCAGGGCTTTTCCCATTATCTAGCTGCATGTTTAATTCAAGGGATCTCTGATAGTGTGTGTTTAATCTGATGTGCTGGAACAATGGATATACAAATGTTGTGTGAGCTGAAAGGCTAGAGAATGTAAAGAATGTTTATTGTAAATAACTGATTTAATGTAATTAGTATGGGTATGCAAATTATGACTAGTAATTAGTATGGGTATGCAAATTATGACTGTTGGACTTCAGCATAAATGGTGGCGTTTTGTTCATTAAAATGTCAGAGAACTCTCAGAGCTCAGAGAGAGAGGATTCTGTTTTAAAGCATACAGCCGTGCCTGGTGTCTTTTATTACAAACTACGCTACACTCCACACTCACCCTCAGAAGGCAGAGAGCAGCCTTCTGGAGATTCCTAACGGCTCCAGGGCAGAGGAACAGAAGCAGGCAGGTCAAGCCGCTCGAGGCGCTGAGGACAGTGCTCCCAGTAGCTGGGCTGACCGCAACGAAGGGGTGTCTGGAGAGCAAGGACAGACGGAAGGGAACGGTTCCTTCACAGCATTCAATTCCCGTTAATCAACACACGGTCTGAAACCTCCATCTTTTTTCCCGACGAAAAAGATACCTGCCCCTGCTGGGGAAGTAGAGGGTCGAATGAAACCTTTTTCCAAATTCTCATGTATATATTCTTTCAATATTTTCAACTCTGGTTCCGAAAGGGGATTGATATGTCCAAGAGGAATCGGAGAACCAGACAAGAGCTTGATAGGACAATCATAAGAGCGGTTTGGAGGGAGCGTTTCTACGCCCCTTTTATTAAAAACATCCAAGAACTGGTGATAGGCCTCTGGTATGACAACCTCAGTTTTCTTCATATGAATATCAAGAACAGAATTCAGAGTTTTCACCACAGGAGGGATAGATTGTAAACATTTCTGCGTACACATGGAAGAGAGAAAGGAGATAGTACCAGCCTGCCACCGAATTACTGGATCATGCAATTTCAACCAGGGTATCCCTAATACCAAGGGAAACACAGGAGAGGACACGATATCAAACTTCAAAGTTTCAGAATGATGAGAACCGACCAGGATACGTATAGGTTTTGTTTCATAGATCACTGGTCCAGAACACAAAGGAGATCCGTCAAGTAATTGTATGCTCACTGGTATATCTTTCTTTATTTTCGGTATACATAAAGCAGCAACATATTCTGCATCAATGAAGCAACCACTTGCCCCGGAGTCAATCATTGCCAATACAGGGATGCTTTTTTCACTCCACTGCAGAGAAACAGGGATCGACAAATGAGAAGAAGGTATGCTAGAATCACTGGATACATCTTCAATGACAGTAAAGCATATCTTACCTCTTCTACGATTTTTCTCTGGGCAGGATCTCACTTGATGATCAGGAAAACCACAATAGAGGCACAGATGATTACTTCTTCTTCGTGTCATCTCTTCCGGTGACAACCGGCGGTTCGCAACTCCTATCTGCATGGGTTCATCACTTGTTGCTGATGGCGTACCGGGCACCACAGTGGTAGATTGATAGTTAGGAGTGGGTAGCAATGGAAGACGTCGGGGTGTTGGTACTAGAGCTCCCCTCTCTTGACGTCTATCATGAAGCCTGCGATCCACCGAAGTACAGAATCTCATTAGTTGTTCCAATGACGGGGGAACTCCCACACGTGCCAGTTCGTCTTTTAACAATTCAGCCAGGCCCCAGCGAAATTGACTAATGAGAGCCTGTTCATTCCATCCAGTCTCTACTGCAATGCGTTTGAATTCCAAGATATATTCCTCTACTGGTCTTTTACCTTGGCGTAGTAGATGCAAATCACGCTGAGACGCTTCTTGACAAAAGGGGTCTTCGTACAAAGAGTCCATTGCAGAAACGAACGATCCCCAAGAAGCAAGGGCTGGATTGTTGGTTCGTATAAGATGATGGGCCCATTCCTGTGGTTCATCAGATAGTAAGGAAATGGCAGTATGTACTTTGGTGAACTCTGTGCCATACATATGTGGTTTCAGGGAAAAAAGAATTTGGCAGTTGATTATGAAAGCACGATATTTCTTTTTATCACCAGTAAACTTGTCAGGTAGTGCCATCACAGCATCAGGGGCGACTGCTCCGTCTTGGCCCCCTGGATTCAAAGGCAGTAAAGGATGTGGAGCAGGAACCGAAACTACAACAGGTTGAATACTGGGAGACCGAAGTTGTGACAAAAGCATAGAGTTGCTGGCTTGAAGATCTTGAACGGTTTGTGCCAGAGCCCCCATTTGATGAGACAAAGCAATAATGGAAGCAGCCATGTCCGCGGTCTCCAATGTCTGATCTGATTGTTCTGTCATGATCCACAAATGAGGAGACCAGAATGCTTGATAGCCTTTTACTGTGCAGACCGTCAGATACACAAGGATGGATAAAGCAGCAATTTCAGGATACCACATGAACCACAGCAAGCAAAACCAGGAGGAAACTGGAAACCAGGAGAAGACAACCAGATGTCTCTCCCTTGGACTTGGGGTTTAAATAGGAACCCCTGGCCAGCACACACCTCCTGTAGGGAAGTCTCCAGCCTCCAGACACGCCCCCTCCTAGAGCAAGGGATAGCCTGGATTCCTTGGCCCTCCCCCACCAGCCCCAGTAGGGGACATGCCCCCTGGGGATACCACGCCTTCCCCCAGCAACCACCAGGCTCCTGCGGGAGGCCACACCCCCACGCCGGGAACGCATGGCGGCGGCCATGTTTGGTGTCCCCACCAGGCACCGCTTCCACCCACCAGAGCCAGCCAGAGAAAGAGCCCGGACCAGGCTCCCCACCAACGCCGGAGCGCCACGAGCACCGCGCGGTGGACCACCCGGCGCCACCGGCCAAGGCCCCCGCACCGCCGGCCCTCCGCCACGAAGCCCGGCGCGCCCGAGACCCCCAGCCCGAAGGGTAAGGCCTGACAATGCCATAATTAAATGAGGGGCTAGTATATCTGCATAGTGTTTATAATATCTGATAGGTATTCCATCTGGGCCTGGACTCTTACCAGGCTTAGTAGATTTTAGAGCTTGAGTAAGTTCTTCCCTAGTTATCGGGTCTTCTATTAAGCAAGCTGTCGTAGTTGAAAGTTTCTTAGTTCTTAGTTCCTTCAAATACGCCTAAATAGCAGCTTTTCTTCCCTCGCTATTCTGAGGATTCGATGGTTGTGTTGGGTTATGTTGTGTTGGGTTTAACGTGGATAAGTGCAAGATAATGCACCTGGGACGTAAAAACCCAAGGGCTGAATATAGAATATTTGATACAGTCCTAACCTCAACATCTGAGGAAAAGGATTTAGAGGTTATTATTTCAGAGGATCTAAGGGTAAGTAGTCAATGTAATAGAGCAGCAGGAAATGCTAGCAGAATGCTTGGTTGTGTAGGGAGAGGTATTAGCAGTAGGAAAAGGGAAGTGCTCATGCCACTGTACAGAGCACTGGTGAGACCTCACTTGGAGTACTGTGTGCAGTACTGGAGACCGTATCTCCAGAAGGATATAGACATCTTAGAGAGAGTTCAGAGAAGGGCTACTAAAATGGTGTACGGCTTGAAGGAGAAAAGTTACCAGGAAAGGGTTAATGATCTTAACATGTACAGCTTGGAAAAAAGACGAGACAGAGGAGATATGATAGAAACATTTAAATACGTAAAGGGAATCCACAAGGTAGAGGAAGGGAGTATATTTAAAAGAAAACAAAGTAGCAAAACAAGAGGACATAGTCTTAGATTAGAGGGGCAAAGGTTTAAAAGTAACATCAGGAAGCATTATTTTACTGAGAGGGTGGTGGATACATGGAACAGCCTTCCAGTAGAAGTGGTAGAGGCCAAAACAGTAATTGAATTTAAGCAGGCATGGGATAGGCATAAGGCTATCCTAAACAAAAGATAAATCCAGGTAAAGTATCCATGTAATGGGCGACTAGATGGGCCGAAAGGTTCTTATCTGCTGACATTTTCTATGTTTCTATGTTATACAGGTCTGAATAATATTCCTGGACTATATGTAATAATTTTGTCGGTAAACTATGTGTAATGCCATTTTTATCTCGTAGTCTGGCTATATATATGGTGGAACGTTTCTTAACGATCATGTGAGCTAATAGTTTACCACTTTTATATCCTTGATAATGAAAACATTTTTTAAAGCGAACCTGTTCTCTATAGTGTGTCATATTGATAAAGTCAGCTAGCTGGCGTCATAGTACGATCAGCTGATTTATGTGTATATGGTCCCCATCTCGTTTATGGTCTTCCGTATGTTGGGCTATTTGTTCTAGTAATTCTTGCAGAACGAGATGTGCAGAACGTGTTTTAGCCCTTACATAGAAAAAACCCTCGTATCACACATTTATGTGCTTCCCAAATAATAAGTCTGGAGGTTCCACAGTTCTCGTTCTTGTTAAAGTAATTATTCAGGGTCTGTCTCCCCTCTTCTAGAATTAGTTGATCCGATAGAAACGAGTCGTTTAGGCGCCAATTCGTAGTAGTCGGGCGGCTAATTGGGGAGCTAATCTTTATAGTGACAGGTGCGTGATCCGACCAGGTTGGAACCCCTATAGTTGCCTCATGTAGGACCTGAAAATGATATTGTGACATAAAAATATAATCTAACCTTGAATATGATTGTAAGGTATGAGAATAGTAAGGAAAATCCTTATCAGTCGGGTGCGGCGCACACCAACAGTCCATCAAACGTAAATCTCTTAGCGATCGGCGTTAAAGTAGGGATGAGCTAAACACTCCCCGAGTTCGGTTTGAAGCCGAACCCGAACTTTCCAAATGTTCGGATCCAACCCCGAACCCGAACTCCATACAAGTCAATGGGGCTGAAAATTCGGTTTTTAGAGTGCCCTCCAAGAGGGCATATATGCTAGATATTGGCCATAAAAGGTGTATGGGTGTCCGGGTAGTGCCCTGGGGGACAGGAAACAAGGACAAAAGTTTAAAAAACAAAACGTTTTTAAAGGGACAGTGAGTTTTCCATGAAATAAGGGTTAACAATAAAAACGAAAAATTCCTTCAAATATTGTGCCTAGGAGGTCCCCATAACCTGCCCGTGAAGTGGCGGATTTCTAGGATGTATAGAAATATGTAAAAACAAAAAAATGACATTTCAAATGACGGTAAATGCTTTTCCTTTAATTTATCCATAAACAACTGCTTGGGGCGGCAGCCTGTATGAAAAGAGGAGACATTTTCAGACACGCAGAAAAAGTTAACTGATTTTTTGGCGGTGAAAAGCAGGAGAATGACTGGAGAATGGAAAATTCTAGACCAAATAGCCGATTTGGAAAGTGGGATAAATGGGAGAATTTTTCTGGTTCGGCTATTTTGACCTAGAATTTTCTCTTCAGTCATTCTCCTGAGTTTCACCTTTCTCTGAATAACCCTGTCAGGGTTATTCAGAGAGCGGTGAAGAGCAGGAGAATAACTGGAGAAGTGTAAATTCTAGGTCAAAATAGCCAAACCAGAAAAATTCTCCCATTTAGGCTAGGGTCAGACTAGCGAATTTTTAACGTGCGTTTAGGCGCACTTAATCACGGCCGCACTAGCAGCAAATGACGGGCAATGACGGCCAATATACGAAGTACGGTCGCACGAAAGTCCGGCTGCGCAACGCAAGTGGAAAATGAACGCATTTTTTAGAGAATGCAGAACCGCTAGTACGGACGTACAGTGTGCGCTGCGTCCACTAGCGGCGTGTGTGCGTGATTTGGAGACGTCAGACCCTGCTCATGTCCGGCCAACATAACGTCCAGACACCCAAAGTTTCCTGGTTTGGATCCGTAAAAAATCACGCACAAAAATGCGCATCGTATGACCGTTTTCGCGCATTCTGTGAAAAAAATACGGCAATGCGTTCGGACGCACTTTCGGTCGCTATGAAAAATGCGTTAGTCTGACCCTAGCCTTATCTCACTTTCCTAATCGGCTATTTGGTCCAGATTGTTCTCTTTTCCTGCCATTCTCCTGGTTTTCACCTTTCTCTGAACAACCCTGAGAGAGAGGTGAAAGCCAGGAGAACTGGCAAGAGAAGAGAACAATCTAGACCAAATAGCCGATTTGGAAAGTGAGATAAATGGGAGAATTTTTCTGGTTTGGCTATTTTGACCCAGAATTTTCACTTCTCCAGTTATTCTCCTGCTTTTCACCGCTCTCTGAATAACTCTGTGAATGTTTAATCCCGAGGGGAAAAATAACATTACTTAAGGCTGGGGTCAGACGAGCACAGTTATCACGTCCGTGTTGCCGCACATTTGTACGTCCGTGGCAGCATAGCATTCTGACCAATGGAGCCCCACACACGAAGTACGTCCACACGGAAGACAGTGTGTATGCATGGCGGACGCAGCAAACGGACGCAGGTTAGGAGAGAACGTAATACTGCTAGAACGGACGTGCGGAGTGCGCCACGTCCACAACGTCCGTGTAGCTTTGTATGTGAGTGATGAAACGAGGTCAGACAGACTGCATTTATACGTCCAGCATTTCTGACGGACAGAATGTTTTTTCATTTTAATTTATTTTCCCTGCTACATCAGTCAAAAAATGCGCTCATCTGACCCTAGCCTTAGATTTATTTAGAATTTTTTTCAAACACCAGTTAACCACTTGGCTGCTATGGACGCGCTCAGCACGTCCAGCCAAGTGGTTCTCCTGTGCTATGGACACGCTGAGTGCGTCCATGCACAGGAGGCAGCAATCCGCCGGATTCCGGCGGATTGCTGCGCCCCCCGGTGCGGGCTGACATCTTGGATGTCAGCCCAGCACTCCGGGACCCCGGCAGAGCAATTAGATGTCATCGCGGCGGCGCGATGACATCTAATTCAGGTGCCCCCCCCGCATGTGCGGAGGAAGCACCTGAAAGGGAGGGGGGAACGGTGGCTGTGATTAACCCCTGGGGAGCCGGATCACGAATCGGCGCTGAAAAGTGCCGGATCGTGATCCTCTCCTGGAGCTGGCCGACATCTTGGATGTCGGCCAAGCCTCCAGGAACTCCCCCTGAGGACTGGCGTCATCGTGCATAGCACGATGACGCCAGTCCTGGAGTTAACCCCTAGCTGCCACCAATGGTGGAGATTCCAATGGTGGAGATACCAATGAACCCCCTATCTCCCGATCCGTGGCAGCTAGGGGTTAATGTTTGATATTGTTGGATCGGCCAGAGCATGGCCTTTCCAAGGATACCAAACATGAGCATGAAAAATGTTTAAAAAAATATTCTAAAAAAAAATAAAACTTTTTTTTGTTTTTGTTTTGTTAATGCAGCAATATTGTTCCCATTTCAATTATAATGTGAACAATAATGCTGCACTAACGATTTTTGTATGCGGTGCATTTGTTAAAAAAAGCAAATTTTTCCCCAAAAAAAAATATAATGAGACCCCATTTCTAATTTTTTTAACAAGCGCACCCCATACAAAATATAACCGCAAACGATCGTATGTTAAAATGTGAAAAAAAGCACTTTACACATAATAAATTATTGAAAATGCAAATTCTATTGCATTTTTGTTATAATATACAGACATGACATAACGTATACATATAATAATGACATAATACGAATCTGCCAAGTCTGCCGGAAAGGAACGATATATAATATGTCTGGGTCATATATCAAAATATGGCTACAAAATGCGGTTAAACATGATGAGCGAAAGCGGTAAAAATGACCTCAGCACAGAGGTGCGAAAAGCCTCAGCAGCGAAAGGGTTAAATGCAGCATATTAGGATGTTTTAGGGAAATTAATTCTCAAATCTCAATCAGAAGCAGACACCACCCCACCCTCAGTATGGTGTACAATGTATCAAATTGATTACCAGACTAAAAACACCTGGTGTTATGCCCGTTTGTGAACAGAGGTCATTTAGAGTTGATAATCTTTCCATGTACACATTAGTTTTTAAATCAATATCTAATAAACCGTTGCTTATAATATTCTGCAGTAAAGAGTCTTTTTATTTCTATATTTTTTAGTATTTTTCTAAGCATTTTCTATACTTTTTTCAAAATTTCTTTTTTTTTTCTTTCGAACTCGAACCGAACACACCCAAAAAGTTCGAAATCTCGCAAACTTTCGAACTGCCAAAGTTCGGGTCGAACTCCGAACCGTCCGAACCCGAACAGCTCATCCCTAGTTAAGAGCGTAGAATATGTAAAGGGACAGAAGTACAGCCGATCGAGGTGTCCCAACTGGGATCTAATGGTATATTAAAGTCCCCACCCAAAATCAGTATCCCCTCGGAGAAAGCAGTTAAAGTATGTAAAAATTTAGAAAAAACTTATGCTGAGCATGGGTGGGAGCGTAGATATTCGCAAATGTATAACATTGATCAAATATAGTTCTCTTAATTATGACATAACGTCCCTCTGTAACTATTAATGAATCAAGAATCAAAAATGGTACGTTTTTGTTTATGTCACGTGGCGTGTGCGGTTCTGGTATGAGCCCAGCAGGCGGCGACACAGAGGGGAGGCCAGACAGGATTCAAGCACTGAATATAACTTTAATGAAACGTAAATGGGCCTTGACTGCAGGCAAATCTGGAACGTACCAGCAAAGACGTGGTTAAAGTCCAAATACAAGGGGTCGTGGCTGGCTGACAGGTTAAGTATGCCAAAGCAAGGGTTCGGTACACAGTATATCACATAGATACAGTCCAGGGAGTAGTCTTGACTGGAGAGTCAGTGGATTGTGGGCAATGCAGTCCCAGACTGCAGACAGGGCCCACCAAGAATAAGTCTGGACAGCGGCTAGTGGTACCTGGATCAAAAGGTCAGAGATGATGATGTACAACTGTAATCCACAGTTAGGTTTCCAGACACAGGGGATAGTGGGCTACGCGGTTGAGAGTACCCACTAGAGCGGTGACCTGGAATCTTGACCACAGACCTTGGATACAGCGTAGGTGGAGATCGCTGAGAGTCCCTTGCACAGACAGAGATGTATCCAGGAACAATAAGGTAGACAGATGGGTACTGGATACGCAGGATACACTATACAGCAATAGGATGAACTGGTTCAGGTAGAGCAGGTCTGCACACAACAAATGACCTCAGTCAGGGAACACAATGCAGAACCACTGCTAGCTGGGTCTCTCTGCCTTTTTAAGGAGGCTTAATCCCGGATGGGCCTCAGATGGAACTCCACGGCTGGAAAAGGAAGACCCAGGCTGGATCTCCAGGAGCCTGGTCAAGGTGCTGAGCCTGGGTAAAACCCGGAATGGAATCCACGAACAAGAGATCCAGGGCAAAGTTCATAGAGCCAGGTGTGCAATATAGGCATCTCAGTAGGTACCCCGGGTGGACCATGACAGTTTATCAATATCGCCACACCCTTAGTTTTATTTGTCCTATTGTTTCTATAATAGCCCAATGGGAAATAGGAATTTGTCATAGAAGGGGTTTTGCCCTGCATGTAGTGTGTCTCTTGCATAAAAACTACTGATGCCCCACGAGATCTAAACTCTGGGAAAGCATGAGTACGCTTCTCAGGTATGTTCAGACCATTCACGTTTAGAGAAATAACTGTCAAGTCAACCTGGCGTGTCGGTTCCCTAGTTTTCATGGGTTCTAATATTAATCAGACCAAACAAAACGAGGGGAAAAAAAAAAAAGATGGAAGAAAGAAAAACAAAAAAAAATTGGAATTAATTACAACAGACAGAAAGATGTTACTGACGACAGGTGGGGATACAGCGCAGGCGACACTCGTTTAGACTTCACGAGTTCACCTGTCGTTGTCCTCACTCTTTGGAGTCGTCTACCTCGTCCAGGGGACGTAGACGCGCGGCACCTGCAATAAGCCACCCAATACCAGAGCTCCATGTAGGCCGTATTAATGAGTAAGGAAAAAAAAAAAGTGAAAGGAGGGGGGGATCTAGAAAAACATTATTTTCATCAAAATTGAATCAAAATTAAATGAAAATATATGCTTACACCCATTAGGTATTGCCCCCCTCAACCATCTTGACTCCTATACTTATTATATATGGTTGTTATATACAGTATAGCCTATATTCCAGACTCCTTCGAGCGCGGTGAGGTTCTAGTATAGTTAAGAGGTTTTGGGGTGGTAGAATATATTGTGAGTGGGTCAGGCCATTGGAGTTGAATTGGCGAGAGTTGCAAATCTTTAAGTAATGGGGAAACGTCCACTTCAGAGGTCACCAAATATGGGCCATGTGGAGTCGTAACTACTAATCCTATTGGGATATTCCATCTATAACAGACCTGTTGTTCTCGTAAAAGACTAGTAAGAGCTTTCAGAGCTCTCCTGGTTGCCAGCGTAGCTGGTGAGAGGTCAGCAAATAACTGTAAAGGGGTGCTTTCATATGAAAACTGAGACCCAGATCTTGCCATACGCATAATGTCCTCTTTAAGCCCAAAGATCTCTAAGCAACATACAACATCTCTTGGAGTCTTGCCCGCAGGGCTACGTGGGCGTAATGCCCTGTGAAATCTAACAAATCCTATATATTCATCTGCCGGGCGCTCAAGCAATGAATTAAAGATAGTACATAACGCAGATTGAAGTTGAGTCTGGTTGGTTTCAGTTTCAGGTAAGCCTCGTAGGCGCAAATTATTTCGTCGCCCTCTATTGTCCAAGTCCATAATATGTTGTGCCATACCTCTCATTTGGATGGTCCTGGTGCCTGTTACCGTTGATAATGTTGTCTGTGCTTGATGAAATAAATCGTACCCAGCTTCCAATGAAGTGACTTTCTTATGCAGACCTTGAACTTCTGAGCGGAGGTGTTGCATCTCAGTCATAATGGAAGTGCATAGCTCTGTATTTGCAGCTCGCAGATCTGCTTTAGTAGGTAAAGCTTTTAGCAAAGATCTCAGATCTATAGAATCATTGTCACAGTCAATATCACGGCCTTGCCCCGCTGGGTTACCTTGTGTGGTTTCCATTGTGGCTCCTGGTGCAGCGTTCTGTGCCCCCCTGCCGCAGCGGCGCCTGGTACGGGTCTTTGTGTGGCGCCCTGTGGCAATGCAGGCGAAGTCAGTGCTTCTCGCGAGGGAAAATCTGGTGGTGGTGGGTTCGTGGCTTCCTTCGGCGGCTGTGCTGACTACAAGTACACACGCAGTGATGGGGCGTCGCAGCGGGGTCCCTCTGGTGCCTTCCTGGTGCTAGCAGCCCCGCGGGGTTTCCCCATCCGTATAGCAGTTTAAAGGAGGCAGTTTAGAAGAGGTCACACCGGCACAGGCAGCCGGTCTCCAGCAGATCTCAGGCAGGTCCCAGCTGACCGGGCTAATCACAGGCAGCCCCCCAGCATTTCATATACTGCACCTCTGGTATCCTGGTAGGTCTGGTAGCACTAATGGCTTCTGATTAAAGCAAAAAAAGGTTTTTTCTCTCTTTTTTCTCTCTGCAGGCCCTGCTATGCACCGATGTACGCTGTTATACAGCTCCTATATGCGGCCACACGCCATGCTATGCTGTTCTGTGGTTCTCACTGAGATCTGCCCTCAGGTAGCCATCACCTGCACCTAACGTGCCACGCCCCCTCTATATATCTATACACAGCCCCATACTAGAGCCGGCGGGTGGCGCAGGCGCCAACGGGAGCCTTCCAAAGGCCAGGCCGACGGCATGGGTACTGACGTCACAGTGACAGAACCAAATGCAGGATGCCCAGGAGGATCCAGTCCCCCCGTAGCGACTCCATGCGGTTTGCCCGATGCCCAGTTGGCAAACCCGTTGTGAGACGCAAAAAAGTGACTTGGAAGCCTCTCTCTTAGCGCCTCTTAGTGAGGGGAGATGTCATGAGTAGATATATATATGTGTCTATCTCGATGGATATATATATATCTGTGTCTATATATATATATGCGAATTGGAGATTTTACACGGCTGCCTAGTGGAAACCTCCGTTTCGAATACGTTCGAGAAAGTAATTAAAATGTGTATCTCTTTTCCCATTGGACGGATATAACAGGTTTCTGCAAAATAAAGGTCCTCATTGATCTACAGGATCAGGGTGGAAATTACCCATTTGGTCAAATGGAAGGTCCAATTGCTCATGGCAGGGAAAAGGAAATTGCCCCTTTTGTTCCACTCAGCAGGTGGGGGAATTACGCTGCTCATGGCCAGTCGGCGAGGCACCATCGTGGCCAAGAGTGCATTTCAAAGAAACGATCATATCCTTTGATCGCTAGAGACCTCGCTGGATAATTATTAATTACATCTGTGAACTAAAGGGGGAGAAACAGTGAACTGAGCATGCCCACAGTGGGAATGCTGGGAAATGTAGTGAGTGGGCTGTACCATTTATGGGCTGTATTTTGAATGAACTGGAGACTCTATATATTCTGAAACGCGCCATGTGGCAGGGCCTTTGTCTGCTTGGGGTTCACGTCAGAAGAAGTGAGGATTTTGGCCCGTGGTTCTAATCTCCAGCCCCAGGAGTCACAGATGTCTGGTGATCTTACTGACGTGTGAGTACGGTTCTGTGTTTTAATCTTTTTATTTTCTTGCTGCGTTTGTGTGTGTAATTAGTGAATATTAGATCTATATTTTTCTGTAACCCAAATACACTGTGATATATCATATTTTTGATTTATAATAATAAATATAAAACTTATTAAGCTCTGCTTCTGCCTGATATTCGATCCACGCTAACTGAAGGACTGGATTATCATAGAGATTTGCCTTTGTTTAAGCTCGAGTCTACCAAACAGTGAGTTGGGGTGCAGTCGCTGAATTATTCCCCTATTTTGAGGTACATAATCAGAGTCTCAGACCAGCTCTTATTCAGGTATTATGCTTCCTGGAAAAAGCCCTGGTCTGTGGTGGCAGTGTGACGAATAGTATAAGTAAAGTTGGTACAGGGATTGTGGGAAATGTAGTTGGTACTCTGGGTCGAGAGTAGACAGATACTGCGTTGCAATCCTGTGACCATTTCATCACGTTTGCATGCCCATCGCGAGCGAAGGCATTGCTGGGACAGTGAGGCAAGCGTGTGCGGGGGATTGTTGGCCGCATAGTCATTATTTTTCGTCTAGGATAGATGGATAGTGATTTGCTTAACCCTGCATCCTTCGTCGCGGCGCACGTTTATCGTGACATGTTCCATGTCAGTTTGCTGAAACCCCTTTTAACAGGTAAATCAAGGATCATGCACCTCCTCCCCCTGTCATGGTGGAAGGTGAGGAGTACGAGGTCCTGGCGACCCTGGATTCCAGGCTGCCAGGGGCAGTCTGCAGTATCTGGTGGCTTAGAAGGGGTAAGGCCTGGAGGACAGGTCCTAGTTACCCACCACTGAAATACATGCGCCAAGGCTTGTGCGTGCCTCACATGCCTCTCAACCCTTTTCTCCTGGTGGTCATCTGGTGGCCTCCCATAGAGAGGGGGTACTGTCACGTCCTACGCTGTGGGTTCTGAGTCCTGGCAGTCAGCAGCACCTTCCTCGCTGGCCAGACGCTGTGTCAAATAGAAGTGAACGCGTGGCATGATGACGCAGTACCCGTCTGAGCCCTGGTTCCTTGCCCATACGTGGTTTTCACTCTTCTCAGTGTGTTCCTTGTGTATAAAACAAAAAAAGACCTTGGCACATAGGACACTAAGAGAATAAGTAGCCGGCACAGTTGCTGAATACCATGGTCGCGTTCCCCCAAATCGCCCCTAGTAGAGTCACTAGCAAAGAATACCGATACAGTGCCATGTCCCGTATGGAAAAAGTAGTGCCAAGCAGTAATGGCTGGAAAGTTCCTTGATGGATCGGAAGTACCTAAAAAAAAAAAAAGGAAAAAATAGGATGGAGCAATACGGTACAATAGCAAGCAAAAATTTCTTGTAACAAATGACGTGTGACGCACTCACGTGGTACAGAGCACACAGCTCTTGATAGTGTGTGGGTCGTTATATGGGCCTACCCATTTGCCTCAAACTCCCAGCATGAAGTCTCACCCGTCCTCGAAACATAGAGAGGGGAAAAAATAACCAGATATGGTGTAGCATATATAGCCCAGATGGATAAGGGCAGACAGTTAAATGCACAGTGCACTCGCCTATTCTGGGGTTTATCTTCAGCCTAGGCTAACCAGCATGGAGGTTGTAGCGAAGGCACAACCTTTAAAAAGCCTCTGTGGTGGGGGCGTGGCCGGACCTCGAGTGATGGTGGACGTGTGAGAGCTGAGCTCCTCGAGTGAGACCCACTACAAGCGGACACAGTAAGCGACTGACCCTAATAAAGTGATCCACAAAGCTTTGAACATCCAGGGTGCGAGATGGCATCCCAACGCAGCGCCAAAAAAATGGGTAACACTGATTTTTTTGCCCCGAAAGCCCAGAGAAATTGCGGCAGTACGACTGCGCAAGATGGCAGCGGCTCTCCCTCCTCGTACCCTCGTGCGGCGGATGCCTCGGACATAGAGCTCTCTGGTGTGCATGCAGTTACAGCTAAATTGGCGCCTATGCTTTCAGCCCTTTCCGATACGTTAACTGCCCGTCTGGACACTGTGGCTGCTGATATTATAAGCGATATTAAAGAAATTGGTGAGCACACAGATCGGCTGGAAGAAAAAATGGCGGAGTTTGCGGGTGTACATAACATGATGGCGGGGAAGGTGGAGAGTTTGGAAGATCAACTGCAAATGGCACTTAACAAAATCGCAGACTTAGAAGACAGGTCCAGACGCCAAAATCTGAAAATTCAGGGGATACCTGATTCGATTTCTGCGAACCAACTTTCGGATTATGAAACTGAACTTTTTCAATTCCTCTTACCGAATACCACTCCAGATTCCCTTCTGTTTGATCGGATCCATCGTCTCCCCAAGCCCCCATCTGCTCCTGAAAAGGCTCCACGAGACGTTTTGCTTCATCTCCATTATTATAAACCTAGAGAGGACATTCTGAGAGCGTTACGAAGACCTGGGGCCCTTTCTCCGACGTAGGATTGCATCGAGATATTTCCAGACCTCTCAAAAGCCACGCTCCAGCAACGCCACTCATACCGACCGGTTACGATGCTGCTCAGAGATCATCACATCATCTACAGATGGGGGTTCCCCACAAAACTTCTGATTTCTCGTAATGGCGCCCTCCACGTGATTACATCAGTAGAGAACGGCATACAACTCCTTCGTGACTGGGGCATGGAACCTCAAACTGCCTCTCTGAAATGCCTGGAGAAACCATCTCGGCTCGATCCTGAATGGCGTACGAAGAACAAGTGACTTAGACAAGGTTGCTGCTTATAGTTTTCCTCTGTGACTCTCAGTGCCTAATGGATGCCCTCATCTTCATCTTTGTTTATGGTATGGTATGGAAGTGCCTGGGATTAAGATGTTGTCACGGAATGGACATGAGAGCTCTTTTCAGCGAGCCACAGGACTAAAGACTGAACCCTTTTTTAAAGACCATTTTTCCTGTTTTGGTTTTGGTTTTGCGTGTGAGCCTATGGACCTCTTATTTTATTGCTAGATGTGGTTTTATTGGTGTAATGTAATAAAGATGTACCCTGTATGATGTGACTGTAAAAGTATGAAAGAAACCGTTTGTATGCGTTTTTCCTCGTCGCCATTTTGCTCATCCCAGCATGGTTTCACAGAACAAAGGATCTCATGCCCCAAGATGGAGGATGCAGCGGGCCAGAGGATTGGAGGTTTTTCCAAGACCTCATGTGCCTTATCCCCTGGACAATGGGGGAGCCTGAAAGGGCAAAATAGAGGATACAGCAAGCCAGCTGATTGGAGGCTTTTCCAAGACCTCATCTGCCTAATCCCTGGGCAATGGGAAGGCTGCAAGGGACCTGATAGGGAACAGGAGGCTGGGAAAGGAGCCAATCAGTGCTGGTTGTGTGGGTGGGGGAGTTGGTAATCTGTTTGTGTAAAGTTGTATAAATGACCCTGTTGAAACCCATAAAATTCAGTTCACTGTTTTAAAGCATACAGCCGCGTCTGGTGTCTTCATTTCAGAGCTACAATCACTATTGCAGGAGACACTCAGCGGTTTCCTGCATCACCACTCAACCCAGGAACGGGATCCCCAAGACAACACCGCACCATCTCTCCAGACGCCGGACCAACGCCATTTCATCCTCCAGCCACTCGAGACGCCGACTGCCGTGCCACTCGGTAGTCGGGCCAGACGCCATCAAAGGGGGGGGGTCAGATAGAGCAGGACCGCAGGCGGACTTCCATCCCGTCACATTGGTGGCAAGCGGTGAGGATAGGCTCTCTGAACCCCCAAAAAAAGCACTCAGCATGGCAGGGTACTCCAACTACAAAAAAGACACTCTGCGGGGCATCCTGGAGAGCCGAGGAGGCACCCCGGGCTCAAAAAGTAAAGCCGCCCTGATCGAGGAACTGCAGGAAATGGACCAGGGAGCCGTGGCCACGCCAACCTTACCACCCACCCAGGCATCCAGAAGATCCCTTCCAAAGGAAAGTGCGGCAGCGGCTAGCCCTCTTCGGAGCTGCCCTGTCAGAAGCTGCTATACACAATGCCATCCAGTAGGTCCGGCAGGAAGAGGAGCAAGAGAAGGACCAGCACGAGCTGTGGATGGCGGCGCTCCGAGCAAAAAGGACTGAATACCCTGCCCCTGAACCCTACCCCGTAGAACCCTGGTTCGAGGTTGACAGCTCGACTGGAGCTTCATCCAGGGAATCTACACCCCCCAGCGATACTTCTTTTTGGACTTACATCTCGCCTGGAGTTTTAATTGCGGAAACCGCACATCTCAGCGACCCTTGGATGGAGGCTTACAGCCCGCCTGGAGCTGCATCCGAGGACGCCACACCCCCCATCGAGTGATGGTGCCACTGTTCCAGCACCCTCGCAGACACAAGGGCTGAATTCCCGAGAAGGCTACAGGAGGGCCTGGATCGGTATCATGGATCTACAGTTGAGCCCTCTGGGCCCGAGTGGCGGGGCGAGATCCGCCAAGAACTCTGGTACGAGGCACTGTACCATGAAAGGGACTACCATGGTGTCAATGTTCCCTCCGACGCTGCCATCTACCAAGTGCAGTACAATGCCAGAGAAGCATTCCTGAAAGGCCGACCCCAGAGGAGTGGGAGGCAGAGCTCCAATACCTGGTTCAGCAGGAGATCGCACTGGACACCGCTTACCGGGCGTCCCAGTGGTTAATAGGCCCCCTGCTACCCCGCACCATCGACGGCGCCTCCACCGCAGGCCTCCACTACGGCGGCACAGGGCTGCTATACGAAAGGATGGCCAACGACCCCGGGTTTGGAGAAGAGTCGGAGTGGCGGTTGGAGGAGATACTGGAACGCCGGGAAGAGGAACTCTCATATGAGAGCAAGGACTTCGAGATAGAGGAACTGGAGTTCCTGGTAGAGCGCGAATGGGAGCTTGAGAAGGCCTACAGAAGGTTGTTGGACGACGCTCCGCAGTCAGGCCTAAGCCCCATGACCTGGGACTGTCTGGCCGAAGAAGCAGACAGTCCAAGTGACACGGAAGTATTGGAGCCCGAGATGCTCCCATGGGTCCCCGTCGGGACCACAGTAGTCGAGTCGGCCAGGTCGGAAGAAGCATGGCAGGTGCCAAGCGACCAGAATGGGCTGTGTAAAGGGTCCGAGTGGCCCAGAGAGGAAGTTATCCTCCCGCCCCCGCAAGATGACACTGTGCCAGTGTCCGCTTACCCAGCAGAAGAGCTGGCAACGGGGCAGAGTGCCGCTGGCCTCTGCCCATCCTCCACCATCTGCCCCGAGGAGCAGAAGGGGGATTCCCTCGAGCTGCTTATCCCGCAGCCGCTTACCCCATCCAACCCCCTGGACTTTGTTCCTGTACCCACCTCCCCAGCAGAAGAGCTGGCAACGGGGCAGAGTGCTGCTGGCCTCTGCCCACTCTCCATCGTCTGCCCTGAGGAGCAGAAGGAGGATTTACCCGAGCTGCTTATCCCACAGCCGTTGACCCCATCCGACCCCCTGGACTTTGTTCCCACACCCGCTTACCCAGCAGAAGATCTGGCAATGGGGCAGAGTGCCGCTGGCCTCTGCCCACCCTCCCTCGTCTGTCCCGAGGAGCAGAAGGAGGATTTCCCTGAGCTGCTTACCCCGCAGCCGTTGACCCCATCCAACCGCCTGGATGTCGTTCCTGCGCCTGCTTACCCAGCAGAAGAGCTGGCAACGAGGCAGAGTGCCGCTGGCCTCTGCCCACCCTCCCTCATCTGTCCCGAGGAGCAGAAAGAGGATTTCCCCAAGCTGCTTCCCCGCAGCCGTTGACCCCATCCAACCGCCTGGACGTCGTTCCTGCGCCCGCTTCCCCAGCAGAAGAGCTGGCAACCGGACAGAGTGCCGCCGGCCTCTGCCCATCCTCCACCATCTGCCCTGAGGAGCAGGGGATACCCTCGAGCTGCTTATCCCGCAGCCGCTTACCCCATCCAACCCCCTGGACTTTGTTCCTGTACCCACCTCCCCAGCAGAAGAGCTGGCAACGGGGCAGAGTGCCGCTGGTCTCTGCCCACCCTCCATCGTCTGCCCTGAGGAGCAGAAGGAGGATTTACCCGAGCTGCTTATCCCTCAGCCGTTGACCCCATCCGACCCCCTGGACTTTGTTCCCACACCCGCTTACCCAGCAGAAGAGCTGGCAACGGGGCAGAGTGCCGCTGGCCTCTGCCCACCCTCCCTCGTCTGTCCCGAGGAGCAGAAGGAGGATTTCCCCAAGCTGCTTATCCCGCAGCCGCTTACCCCATCCAATCCCCTGGACTTTGTTCCTGTACCCACCTCCCCAGCAGAAGAGCTGGCAACGGGGCAGAGTGCTGCTGGCCTCTGTCCACCCTCCCTCATCTGTCCCGAGGAGCAGAAGGAGGATTTCCCCGAGCTGCTTACCCTGCAGCCGTTGACCCCATCCAACCGCCTGGACGTCGTTCCTGCGCCCGCTTCCCCAGCAGAAGAGCTGGCAACCGGACCGAGTGCCGCCGGCCTCTGCCCAACCTTCACCGCCTGCCTCGGGGAACAGAAAGAGGATACACCCGGGCTGCTTATTCCACAGCCACTGACCCCACCGGAGATGGAGGACACCATTCTCCTGCCCGGGGACCCTTCCTCGGCCTTGAACCCCCCAGCCGACGCGCTGGCAATGGGGCAGAGCCTGTTTCAACTCTGCCCATCTCCACACGCCTTTGGCCCGGAGGCCCCATGCAGCCACTGTTTTTTCCAACGGCTGACCAGGGCACTCGGGGCGCATGCATTTAGCACCCGTTTTTCCTGGGTGCGCGATACCTCCAGAGGTGGTACAGGCGGTACCCCTCCCTGACCACAGGACCCTTATTCTGGAGGGGGTACCCCCAAAGACTTGTACCCCCAACACGCCAGGCACTGCCGCAAGGACAAATGGAGAAGCCTGGTGGCTCGCCTCCTTCCCACAGACTATGGGCCACAAAGACTGCTCCGACTTCCCCGAGTCGACCCGTGTGGGTCCAACCGTGTCCGTCGGACTCTAGAAGGGGGGAGAAATGTCACGGAATGGACATGAGAGCTCTTTTCAGCGAGCCACAGGACTAAAGACTGAACCCTTTTTAAAGACCATTTTTCCTGTTTTCGTTTTCGTTTTGCGTGTGAGCCTATGGACCTCTTATTTTATTGCTAGATGTGGTTTTATTGGTGTAATGTAATAAAGATGTACCCTGTATGATGTGACTGTAAAAGTATGAAAGAAACCGTTTGTATGTGTTTTTCCCCATCGCCTTTTTGCTCATCCCAGCATGGTTTCACAGAACAAAGGATCTCATGCCCCAAGATGGAGGATGCAGCTGGCCAGAGGATTGGTGGCTTTTCCAAGACCTCATCTGCCTAATCCCCTGGACAATGGGGAGCCTGAAAGGGCAAAATAGAGGATACAGCAATCCAGTTGATTGGAGGCTTTCCCAAGACCTCATCTGAGTAATCCCTGGACAATGGGAAGGCTGAAAGGGACCTGATAGGGAACAGGAGGCTGGGAAAGGAGCCAATCAGTGCTGGTTGTGTGGGTGGGGGGAGTTGGTAATCTGTTTGTGTGAAGTTGTATAAATGACCCTGTTGAAACCCATAAAATTCAGTTTACTGTTTTAAAGCATACAGCCACGTCTGGTGTCTTCATTTCAGAGCTACAATCACTATTGCAGGAGACACTCAGCGGTCTCCTGCATCACCACTCAACCCAGGAATGGGATCCCCAAGGCAACACCGCACCATCTCTCTGTAACGTTGGGGGCTTCCAGCCCTACCTGTGTGCTTGAGGACAGCAAGTCTGATGCTGCTCGCTGACCACTGCCCGGTTTAAATGGAGACAGGCAGGGAGGTGATTGCATGAGGTGTGGCTTGAGTGGGGGGGCGTGGTCTGGTGAAGGTCTTTAAAAACCCTCAGTATAGTTTCAGAAGTTGCCAGATCGTGGTTATCCATACCTGAGCTCCTTGTACCTGACTGTTAAATTGATTTAACCTGTTATTGACCTCTGCTTGTGTTCTGACCATTCTGCCTTCTGTTGCCCTAGACTATTTTCTTGTACTACGCTACTGCTCTGATACCGACCCGGCTATTCCATTTGACCATTCTGAACTCTGTATTCCTGATTCTGGCTCGGCTGACTCCTCTCCGTATTGTTAACCCTTTTCTGTCTAGCTAGTTTACCTGGCCAATTCTAAGGACCAGACAGATAGGGATCATTCACAGCTACACTGTTGGTAGCTTCTGGGTTTTGTGGAGTGCTGGGGGTTAAGTACTGCGTGGTGGGATCCGGGAACCGTGACATTACGTTCTGGCCAATATGGATGCCGCAGATTTAACACAGCACTTGGCTACCTTTGTATCCAGACAGGATGAGCAGGATCATAGGATGGATCAGTTTGCCATTGCCTTACAAACTATCCTGAATCGTACTGCACACCTGGAACCGGTTGGGGTTGCACCCCCGCCTGCTATACCTGAGCCCCCTGTCGTTCAGACATCCCAGGTACACATGACCGCTCCTATGAGGTTTGACGGTACTCCCTCTGAGTGCCGGGGATTTTTGGTCCATGTGGATATTCATTTTAAATTAAATCCACAAATGTTTTTCTCTGACATTGCCAAAGTGGGGTTCATTATTAATCATCTGTCTGGCAGTGCGTTGACATGGGCGACTCCTTTATGGGAGGCAGAAAGACCTATTGTACGGGATTATAAAGAATTCATAGCCGAGTTACAACGTACATTTAATCCTACCAGAAAGGCCACGATAGCCGGCAAATCCTTGTTCCGCATACGTCAAGGGAACAGGACTGTGTCTGATTATGCCATAGAATTTAAAACCTTAATTTCTGATGTGAACTGGACAAATGAGACACTGGTTCTGGCTTTTATGGAGGGGTTATCAGAGTCGTTGATGCATGAATTAGCTCCACGTAAACTACCTGAGGTATTGTGTGAACTCATTGATTACTGTACAGATCTGGATAATCAGATAAGGGATAGAAGGACTCCAAGAGAGAGACCCAAGAGACCGTTACCTAGGTTGGCCCCTGTCTTTCAAGCACCACCCAGAGAGTTATCTCCTCCCTCAGAGCCTATGCAACTAGGCCGTACTAGGCTTACAGAGGAGGAGAGAACAAGGCGTTTTCGTGAGGGATTGTGCCTGTATTGTGGTTTGGGGGGGACATGTATGATTTCAATGTCCTACTCGCCCTAAGCTGCATGATAAGCCGGAAAACTACCGCACCTAAGGCAGCTGAGGAGACAGGCCTTGGGTGTGACATGCATGTCTCCTATCAAAGACACTAAACTTATGTTACCAGTATCCTTGGCTTGGGAGACCAAGACCACACATAACACTGCTTTTGTGGATTCTGGGGCTGCTGGTAACTTTATTGATGTTAACTACGCTTCTTCCATTTCTCTACCTCTGGTTGTAAGAGAGACACCCTTAGCCGTTGAAGCCATAGATGGCAGGCCGTTATCCTGCCCTAGGATTACTCACGATACGATTACAGTAGTTCTTACTACTGGTCTCTTGCATAAAGAAAAGATCATATTTCAAGTTATCCACTCACCTTCCAATCCTGTTGTACTTGGTTTCCCCTGGTTTGTGGAACACAATCCCGTTATTGATTGGGTTAAAGGAGAGATACTGTCTTGGAGTTCTGCATGTTTTGGGACTTGTTTAATACCCATTCAGCATGTCGGTGCCCTGAACACACCCACAGCCCCTCCATTGTCTACTGAAGTTCCTGAACAATATGCAGACCTCAGGGCTGTATTTGATAAAAGAGAGGCAGACAAACTACCTCCACATAGACCATATGATTGTGCTATTGATATTCATCTGGGTACCATGTCTCCTTGAGGCAAAGTATATCCTCTTTCCATAAAGGAGAACCAAATTATGGAGGAGTATATCAAGGAGAATTTGGAGAGAGGTTTTATCCGACGTTCCTCTTCTCCAGCAGGGGCTGGATTCTTTTTTGTGTCGAAAAAAGAGGGAGATTTACGCCCTTGTATTGATTATAGGGGGCTTAACAAGATCACTATTAAGAACGTGTACCCTATCCCTCTTATATCAGAACTGTTCGACAGGTTAAGAGGTTCAGCAGTATACACTAAACTTGATTTAAGAGGAGCTTACAATTTGATACGCATAAAAGAGGGGCATGAGTGGAAAACAGCATTTAACACCAGGAGTGGGCATTATGAATACTTGGTCATGCCTTTCGGTCTTTGTAATGCTCCAGCGGTATTCCAGGATTTTATTAATGATGTGCTCAGAGATTTCTTGCAAACCTTTGTTATAGTATACCTAGACGATATATTGATTTACTCTCCCGATCTGAAAACCCACCATGCACATGTCAGACAGGTATTAGCTAAATTACTGGACAATGGTCTTTATTGCAAACTAGAGAAGTGTTTATTCGACATTACTACTGTGAAATTCCTTGGGTACATTATCACTCCAGAGGGTTTTGAGATGGATCCTTCTAAACTCACGGCCATCTCAGAATGGCCTCTTCCTCAAGGTCTCAAAGCCATACAGAGGTTTCTGGGGTTTTCTAACTATTATAGGAGATTTATCAAGAATTATTCCGCTATAGCCTCTCCTATCATTAATATGACACGTAAACGTCTGAAGTACCAGATCTGGTCTTCTCAATCTAAACAAGCATTCGAAGCCCTCAAACAGGCTTTCACTTCCGCTCCCGTGTTACGGCATCCTGATCCCAGGATTCCGTTTATTCTTGAGGTTGATGCTTCTGAGATAGGCATTGGGGCTGTCCTGTCTCAAAGAGAATCTCCAGGGAAACCACTACATCCTTGTGGGTTCTTTTCAAGAAAATTATCACCAGCAGAACGCAATTATGATATTGGCATCAGAGAATTGCTTGCTATTGTGTCTGCCCTGTCAGAGTGGAGACATTTGTTGGAAGGTACTCTTGATCCTTTGTTGATAATCACTGATCATAAGAACCTTACGTACATCGGGGATGCTAAACGTTTGAACTCGAGACAGGCCAGGTGGTCATTGCTACTGTCTCGGTTTAATTTTGTATTGACTTACAGACCAGGTGACCGCAATGTAAAGGCTGATGCCTTATCTCGTCAATATGACCCATATGAATCTAATACACAAGACCACAATCCTATAGTTCCTCCTGAACGTATTGTGGCTTCCACAGTCTTGTCTGTCTCCTCGCCTTTCCTGGAACGCCTCCAGGCAGCTCAAGTGGGGGCTCCACCTGACAAGCCTCCAGATATGTTGTTTGTACCTGAAAAGGAAAGACAAGAATTACTCATAATGTTTCATGATTCTAAACCAGCAGGTCATCCTGGTATTACTAAGACTCTTACCAGTATTTCCAGACAGTTCTGGTGGCCCACCATGCGACAGGATGTACGCCTGTTTGTTTTGGCTTGTCAAGTCTGTGCCAGAAGCAAAACCAGTAAAACCTTGCCTGTCGGTCTATTGCAGCCTTTACCCACGCCTAAGAGGCCTTGGTCTCATCTATCTATGGATTTTATTGTGGACTTGCCGAAGTCCAAAGGTCATACTGTGGTTCTGACAGTTGTAGACCGCTTCTCCAAAATGGCTCATTTTGTCCCTTTACCTAAGCTTCCTACAGCCAAAGAACTGGCGGTTGTCTTTGCTAGAGAGATTGTACGAATACATGGGGTTCCGTCTGAAATAGTCTCTGACAGAGGAGCTCAGTTCGTCTCTCGTTTCTGGAGGGTTTTCTGTGCGGAGATGGGGGTGCGATTGGCCTTCTCTTCAGCATACCATCCACAAACCAATGGGGCAGCAGAGAGGGCAAATCAGGGTCTCGAGCAGTACATACGTTGCTTTACCACACAACAACAAGACAATTGGTCGGAGTTGTTGCCCTGGGCTGAGTATGCACGTAATAACACTGTTAATGAGACCACTGGCCACTCTCCTTTTTCTGCTATCTATGGTTTTTTCTCTCCGGCTCTACCGCTTCAGTTTAATGAACAGGCCATCCCGGCTCTCGATGACCATCTCACTCAACTACAAGAGATTTGGAGACAGATTCACGTAAATATGGAGCGCAATGTTGCTGTCCAGAAACGCAAGGCTGACAGGCATAGGTTACAAGCTCCCTCCTATAACGTGGGGATAGAGTTTGGTTGTCTACTAGGAACGTGAAGTTACGGGTGCCTTCTATGAAAATGGCACCTCGGTTTATTGGTCCATATAAGATCATTCGCCGCGTTAACCCTGTGGCTTATGCTCTTGCCCTTCCTAAACATCTTCGCTTGCACAACGTCTTTCACACCTCCCTACTGAAACCTTTGTTGTGTAACAGGTACACGCGGGTCGTTCCTCCTCCTCCACCTGTTCAGGTTGATGGTGAATCAGAGTATGAGGTTAGGAGGGTTTTGGATTCTAGGCTGTGCAGGGGTGTTCTGCAGTACTTGGTCGATTGGGTGGGCTATGGCCCGGAAGACCGGTCCTGGATTCCAGCTTCCGACATGTCTGCCTCTAGGTTGGTCAGGGCGTTCCATGCCTCGCACCCCGATCGCCCTGGTGGTCGTATTGCCGCTCGTCCTGTTGGTCGTCCGGTGGCCTCCCGTGGAGAAGGGGGTACTGTAACGTTGGGGGCTTCCAGCCCTACCTGTGTGCTTGAGGACAGCAAGTCTGATGCTGCTCGCTGACCACTGCCCGGTTTAAATGGAGACAGGCAGGGAGGTGATTGCATGAGGTGTGGCTTGAGTGGGGGGCGTGGTCTGGTGAAGGTCTTTAAAAACTCTCAGTATAGTTTCAGAAGTTGCCAGATCGTGGTTATCCATACCTGAGCTCCTTGTACCTGACTGCTATAATGATTTAACCTGTTATTGACCTCTGCTTGTGTTCTGACCATTCTGCCTTCTGTTGCCCTAGACTATTTTCTTGTACTACGCTACTGCTCTGATACCGACCTGGCTATTCCATTTGACCATTCTGAACTCTGTATTCCTGATTCTGGCTCGGCGGACTCCTCTCCGTATTGTTAACCCTTTTCTGTCTAGCTAGTTTACCTGGCCAACTCTAAGGACCAGACAGATAGGGATCATTCACAGCTACACTGTTGGTAGCTTCTGGGTTTTGTGGAGTGTTGGGGGTTAAGTACTGCGTGGTGGGATCCGGGAACCGTGACACTCTCCAGACGCCGGACCAACGCCATTTCAACCTCCAGGCCGCTCGAGACGCCGAGCGCCGTGCCACTCGGTAGTCGGGCCGGACGCCATCAAAGGGGGGGTCAGATAGTGCAGGACCGCAGGCGGACTTCCATCCCGTCACAGATGTTATGCCTTATTTTTGCCCAGTGGGTCCAAAGGGTCTATCCATGGGTCCCTTACCGAGGAACTTGGCACGGGGAGAGACTAGATTATTTTTTTTGTCTCTCTCATTTCCTTTTTTCTGGTCGTGGGTCTTAGGCCGTATTGACTCCCTGCTCTCACTCCTCACTGGAGGAGTATGAGAAGTACTCCCACTTCACGGGGCTTCTCGGGGCTTCTCGGGAGAGGTGGCCCCACAGGGACTTGTACATAGTTCCTTAGACAATTTCTTATTTTCTTCTTCTCCTTCTTTTTGATTTTTTACATTTTTTTGGTTTACTTTTCCTCACCAATTACTAGTGACTGTAATACACAATCTCTCTCCATCATGGAGGTCCTCTTGGCTTCGCTGACTGTCACCTTAAGATTGTTTACTCTCAGGTTCCGCATGCTTTTCTATTTTATCGTTTTATGAAAATTATGTCCTTTAATGTGAGGGGCTTCAATGTTCCGTTTAAACGACACTCCTTATGCTCTGAGGTAAAGAGGGGGAATCCCTCACGTGGTCTGCCTCCAAGAGACACATTTTCGTAGACTGTCTCATACTCTACTGCGGGTGCCTCGCTTTACACACAGTTTCACGCCACAGGTCCCACTAAAGCTAGGGGTGTCTCGATTCTCTTACACGATAGGGTCATTCCAGCTTCATAGAAAAATCAGTGACCCAAAAGGTCGATATCTCATTTTGGTGTGCACCATCAACCAACAGCTGTTTACTATCTGCAATGTGTATAGTCCTAATTCTTCCCAACTTTAATTATTATTTTTTTTTTTGAGAAAGTATTTTACCAGGAATGATACATTGAGATTTCTCTCGTTTCAAGTATATCCTGGGAGGCGAGTATATATTTCTTCGACATGTGTTGCTCAAAATGTCAATGGTTTTAACGGGAGAAGTGGTTTTGATGGGCGATTTTAATGCGTGTCTGGATCCGAATTTAGATAGATCTGCCCCGTCATATGCTCATATCAGAAAACAATGCAAGGGGATGATGCACCTCTTAGAAACATAGAAACATAGAAAAATGTCGGCAGATAAGAACCTTTCGGCCCATCTAGTCTGCCCAATTACATGGATACTTTACCTGGATTTATCTTTTGTTTAGGATAGCCTTATGCCTATCCCATGCCTGCTTAAATTCAATTACTGTTTTGGCCTCTACCACTTCTACTGGAAGACTGTTCCATGTATCCACCACCCTCTCAGTAAAATAATGCTTCCTGATGTTGCTTTTAAACCTTTGCCCCTCTAATCTAAGACTATGTCCTCTTGTTTTGCTACTTTGTTTCCTTTTAAATATACTCCCTTCCTCTACCTTGTGGATTCCCTTTACGTATTTAAATGTTTCTATCATATCTCCTCTGTCTCGTCTTTTTTCCAAGCTGTACATGTTAAGATCATTAAGCCTTTCCTGGTAACTTTTCTCCTTCAAGCCGTACACCATTTTAGTAGCCCTTCTCTGAACTCTCTCTAAGATGTCTATATCCTTCTGGAGATACGGTCTCCAGTACTGCACACAGTACTCCAAGTGAGGTCTCACCAGTGCTCTGTACAGTGGCATGAGCACTTCCCTTTTCCTACTGCTAATACCTCTCCCTACACAACCAAGCATTTTGCCAGCATTTCATGCTGCGCTATTACATTGACTACTTACCCTTAGATCCTCTGAAATAATAACCCCTAAAATCCCTTTCCTCAGATGTTGAGGTTAGGACTGTATCAAATATTCTATATTCAGCCCTTGGGTTTTTACGTCCCAGGTGCATTATCTTGCACTTATCCACATTAGAACTCAATTGCCACAACTCCGACCATTTTTTTAGTTTACCTAAATCATTTGTCATTTGGCTGATCCCTCCAGGAACGTCAACCCTGTTGCAAATCTTTGTGTCATCAGCAAAAAGACATACTTTTCCATTAATACCTTCTGCAATATCACTAATAAAAATATTAAAGAGAATGGGTCCAAGTACTGACCCCTGAGGTACCCCACTGGTAACAAGACCTTGCGCCGAATAAACTCCATTTACCACAACCCTCTGTTGTCTGTCACTCAGCCACTGCCTAATCCATTCAACAATATTGGAATCCAAGATCAAAGATTGCAATTTATCGATAAGCCTTCTTGCGGAACAGTATCAAAAGCCTTACTGAAATCTAAATAAGCAATGTCTACTGCACCACCTGTGTCTATTATTTTTGTTACCCAATCAAAAAAATCAATAAGATTAGTTTGGCATGATCTCCCTGAGGTAAACCCATGTTGTTTCTGATCCTGTAATCTATGTGTTTTTAGATGTTCAACAATCCTTTCCTTTAACATGGTTTCCATTAATTTCCCCACTACTGACGTAAGACTAACTGGCCTATAGTTCCCGATTCCTCCCTACTACCTTCTTGTAAATGGGCACAACATTTGCTAATTTCCAGTCTTCTGGGATGACTCCCGTTAACAAGGATTGGTTAAATAAATCTGCTAACGGTTTTGCTATTACATCACTGAGCTCTTTTAATAATTTAGGGTGGATCCCATCAGGCCCCATTGACTTTTTTGTCTTCACTTTAGACAGCTGCTGTAGAACCTCCTCCTCTGTAAACTCATATGTAAATGTCTCTTTAGTGTTCTCTCCTAACTGAGGTCCCTTTCCTTCCTTTTCTTCTGCAAGGACTGAACAAAAATATTCATTGAGGCAGTCAGCAAAACTTTTATCCTCTTCTACATACCTTCCTTCTTTTTGTTTTTAATCTAACTAATCCTTGTTTTACTTTTCTTTTCTCGTTTATGTATCTAAAAAATGTTTTGTCCCCCTTTTTTACTGACTGAGCTATTTTCTCTTCTGCGTGTGCTTTGGAAGCTCTTATAAATTGATTTGCCTCTTTCTGCCTAATTTTATAGATTTGCCTATTTTCTTCACTCTTGAGTTTTTTTATAATTATTGAATGCTATCTTTTTGTTCTTCACTATTTTGGCCACTTCTGCAGAGTACCACAGTGGTTTCTTCCCTTTTTTGTTTTTGCTAACAAGCCGAATGCAATTTCCTGTGGCCTTCAATAATGCTTCCTTTAAATAATCCCATTTTTCCTGGACTCCCTTTAAACTCCTCCAGTCTGATAATGACTCCTTCACACAAAATCTCATTTTAGAAAAATCTGTTTTTTTAAAGTCTAAAACTTTTGTTTTTGTGTGGTGCGGCTCCATCCCTGTTCTTATATTAAACCACACTGACTGGTGATCACTAGATCCCAAATTTGCACCTACAACAACGTCCGATACAAACCTCCATTTGTAAGTATAAAATCCAATATGGCCTCTTTACGGGTCGGCTCCTCAACTACTTGTGTTAGAGATAATCCCAGTAGGGAGTTTAGAATATTTGTACTCCTGGTGCACCCAGCTGTTTTGGTTTTCCAGTTCACATCAGGAAGATTAAAGTCCCCCATGATAATAACTTCCCCCTTCATTGCCATTTTGGCTATTTCCTCAACCAGCAGATTATCTATCTCTTCTGCTTGTCCAGGGGGTCTATAGATCACACCTACACGAGCTACTGTATGATTGCCAAATGTTAGCGTAACCCAAACTGACTCTATGTTCACCTCGCTCACTTTTATTTGGGTCGTTTTTATGTTGTTTTTCACATACAGGGCCACTCCTCCTCCTTTCCTACCTTCTCTGTCTTTTCTATATAAAGAGTACCCCGGTATTGTTATGTCCCAGTTATTTTTCTCACTGAACCATGTCTCAGTAACCGCCACTAAATCTACTTTTTCAGCTGCCATCATTGCCTCCAGTTCATTGATTTTATTGACTAAACTGCGAGCATTTATTTACACGACTCTGAGCTTGTCATTTTTTACCTCGCATGTTGCTTGCACCCTCCGATTTAGTTTTGGGGGACAATCGGGCAGATTGTTTTTTACCCTTTTGTCCCCCCCTCCTAGTTTAAATATTCCTTTGTGAAACCTTTGAACTTCTCACTGAGAACATATGTTCCCCTATGAGTAAGATGCAAACCATCTTTTTTATACAGTTCCTTTCTGCTCCAATTAGAGCTATCATGGGACACAAAGCCAGATCCTTGCTCCCGACACCATTCCCGAAGCCACAAATTGAATTCCCTATTGCGCATCTTCCTATCTTGAATGTTATGCACAGGCAAAACCTCTTATCTCACTACGGTTTATATGACACTTGGAGAATACTTCACCAGGGGAAAAGGGTTATATGTTGTTTTCCCCACCTCATAGCTCTTATACACGAATTGACATCTTTTGTGTGCGGGGCTCTCTGTTACCATTCGTTCGAGGGTGTGAAATCTCTAGTTTTACAACGTCTGATCATGGCCCGTTATTTTTGACTCTAGCTGACGCATTCCAAGTGTTTAGCAGGTCTCCGTGGAGCCTCAACGACACACTTTGAGTGATCCAGAGATAGTGTCAGATTTACAGTCCACCCTTTCTAACTATCTATAACATAAAAGAATAAGGTCCGGCGTGTCCGTCGCCAAAAAAACAGTCTGCGCATGCGCGCAACCAGCATATTTCTGGCTGCGAATGCATCCAACCGCCAAAACAGACGGCGGAGTGTGGAATGTGTGCGCTCCCAGCGTAGTGCTGGGTGTGCATGCAGCCAACCGCCGCACAGCCAACCGCGCACAGCCATGCCTAAGACGGCGGAGGGTTGAATGCGTACGCAACCAGCTGGGTGCGCATGCAGCCAACCGCCGCAGCACGCGCCTACGTGATCAAATAATATGAGGCGTGCCAAAACGCCTCAGATGCACCACAGGCAGCACAGACTCCGGACCCCATTGAAGTTCTAGCAGCCCCTGCAGCGTCCAAAACAAAAAAAACACCGAGCACATAGCCCCCACCGCGAACGGCAACTCCACCACACCAGCTAGGAGCACCCGGGCACAAAAAAAAACACAATGTGCCCCCCAACACCACTGAGCCCCCAAAGCTCAGAGCACCTCCACCACAGAGCCAATGCATCAGATCTTTTTGTGTCCCTCACGGATCCCCCCTGCCCAGAGTCTCCCCCAGTCTGCCAGCCTTATTACCAGTCTGCCATGCACAATACCAGTCTGCCAGCCTTATTACCAGTCTGCCATGCACAATACCAGTCTGCCAGCCTTATTACCAGTCTGCCAGCCATATTACCAGTCTGCCATGCACAATACCCGTCTGCCAGGCATATTACCAGTCTGCCATGCACAATACCAGTCTGCCAGCCTTATTACCAGTCTGCCATGCACAATACCAGTCTGCCAGCCTTATTATCAGTCTGCCATGCACAATACCAGTCTGCCAGCCTTATTACCAGTCTGCCAGCCTTATTACCAGTCTGCCATGCACAATACCAGTCTGCCAGCCTTATTACCAGTCTGCCAGCCATATTACCAGTCTGCCATGCACAATACCCGTCTGCCAGGCATATTACCAGTCTGGCATGCACAATACCAGTCTGCCAGCCATATTACCAGTCTGCACTGCACAATACCAGTCTGCCAGCCATATTACCCCAGCTTACAATCTAAGAGGGAAGAGGAACCTGCTCTATTATAAACGCCTTTGTAATGCGCTGTGAGCTGTGCACGCACCCATCAGAGCTACTCAGTTGGCCCTCCTGTTGCGGATGGGATGGCGATGGACACGTTACAAACGCATTTATATAGAGAGATACTCTTGGATAGGACAGTGAAAAACAAATATGTGGACATGAATTCTGAGCTGGCGACAACAACAATAGACTGCCCTCTGGGCAGGCCTAACAACTAGTTTCTCATAAAACAAACACTCTTCGTCAGACCTGACTATCCTCTGGAGAGCTCACAAGGCGGTTATTAGGGAGGGGGGTGTATTAAATGGGCGTCCCTTAGAAAGAGACAATATATTTTGGACCGACTTGACATACTAACCCGGATTGATACTTTAACTAGGGCTAATCAAACGCGACCGGACCCACTCACAGCTCGCGATTTATTAGCCTGCCACACGCAGGAGTCACTGGCCTTGTGTGTAGCAGGATTATTTCATATAAATTCAAATGCATTTATATATATATTATATATATACATTAGTTTTTATTGCAACATGTTTATATATATATATACACAAGGGTTGTGGTGGAGGACAAAAAGTGAGATAAACACACTATTACAGTGTGTAGGCTTTTTGTCTCACTTTTTGTCCTCCACCACAACCCTTGTAGATATTGACTTGCCCTACGGGTCCAAGCATCCACTGCAACTGGTCATCATGCCTAGCTCCTGCTGATGAGGGTTCAACAAACCCAAAACAGCGCTGTCCTAGGAGTGGCTTTGACCAGTTGCATAACCTTATCTCTGCTAGAAAGTCACGGCGTGACATAGCATTGATTTTAGGGTTCTGTGTAATAACAGACCCAGGATGCATAAAAGTGAGACAGCGGTCATTTGCATATCCTACCCAGAATTCCTTGCTGCATATGGGGAAAGTGACACAGGAGCTCTGGGATGCAATTCATCGAGTGTTGCTGTGTTGCGTCGGTTCTGCAATTAAAACACACTTATTATAGTGTGGAGGCTTTTTATTATTTCATCACAGCATTTCGATGAATTGCATCCCGGAGCCCCTGTGCCACATTCCCCGTATGCAGATTCCTTTTTATTGCCACATGTTTATATATATAATAGATTGGGAACATGACGTCTGTGGCTGCTTGATTTATATTGTTTTATTTAAATAAATGGCCATGTTTACAAGTGCTACATACACACACATACACACACATATTCAATGTACTGAGTATAACACACACATATTCATTGTACTGAGTATAACACACACACACACACACATATTCATTGTACTGAGTATAACACACACACACACATATTCATTGTACTGAGAATAACACACACACACATATTCATTGTACTGAGAATAACACACACACACACATATTCATTGTACTGAGAATAACACACACACACATATTCATTGTACTGAGTATAACACACACACACATTTTCATTGTACTGAGTATAACACACACACACACACATATTCATTGTACTGAGTATAACATAGAAACATAGAAACATAGAAAAATGTTGGCAGATAAGAACCTTTCGGCCCATCTAGTCGCCCAATTACATGGATACTTTACCTGGATTTATCTTTTGTTTAGGATAGCCTTATGCCTATCCCATGTCTGCTTAAATTCAATTACTGTTTTGGCCTCTACCACTTCTACTGGAAGGCTGTTCCATGTATCCACCACCCTCTCAGTAAAATAATGCTTCCTGATGTTACTTTTAAACCTTTGCCCCTCTAATCTAAGACTATGTCCTCTTGTTTTGCTACTTTGTTTCCTTTTAAATATACTCCCTTCCTCTACCTTGTGGATTCCCTTTACGTATTAAAATGTTTCTATCATATCTCCTCTGTCTCGTCTTTTTTCCAAGCTGTACATGTTAAGATCATTAAGCCTTCCTGGTAACTTTTCTCCTTCAAGCCGTACACCATTTTAGTAGCCCTTCTCTGAACTCTCTCTAAGATGTCTATATCCTTCTGGAGATACGGTCTCCAGTACTGCACACAGTACTCCAAGTGAGGTCTCACCAGTGCTCTGTACAGTGGCATGAGCACTTCCCTTTTCCTACTGCTAATACCTCTCCCTACACAACCAAGCATTCTGCCAGCATTTCCAAGCATTCTGCCAGCATTTCCTGCTGCTCTATTACATTGACTACTTACCTTTAGATCCTCTGAAATAATAACCCCTAAATCCTTTCCTCAGATGTATCAAATATTCTATATTCAGCCCTTGGGTTTTTACGTCCCAGGTGCATTATCTTGCACTTATCCACATTAAAACTCAATTGTCACAGCTCCGACCATTTTTTAGTTTACCTAAATCATTTGTCATTGGCTGATCCCTCCAGGAACGATAACCCTGTTGCAAATCTTTGTGTCATCAGCAAAAAGACATACTTTTCCATTAATACCTTCTGCAATATCACTAATAAAAATATTAAATAGAATGGGTCCAAGTACTGACCCCTGAGGTACCCCACTGGTAACAAGACCATGCGCCGAATAAACTCCATTTACCACAACCCTCTGTTGCCTGTCACTCCTAATCCATTCAACAATATTGGAATCCAAGATCAAAGATTGCAATTTATTGATAAGCCTTCTATGCGGAACAGTATCAAAAGCCTTACTGAAATCTAAATAAGCAATGTCTACTGCACCACCTGTGTCTATTATTTCTGTTACCCAATCAAAAAAATCAATAAGATTAGTTTGGCATGATCTCCCTGAGGTAAACCCATGTTGTTTCTGATCCTGTAATCTATGTGTTTTTAGATGTTCAACAATCCTTTCCTTTAACATGGTTTCCATTAATTTCCCCACTACTGACGTAAGACTAACTGGCCTATAGTTCCCAGATTCCTCCCTACTACCCTTCTTGTGAATGGGCACAATATTTGCTAATTTCCATCTTCTGGGACGACTCCCGTTAGCAAGGATTGGTTAAATAAATCTGTTAACGGTTTTGCTATTACATCACTGAGCTCTTTTAATAATTTAGGGTGGATCCCATCAGGCCCCATTGATTTATTTGTCTTTACTTTAGACAGCTGCTGTAGAACCTCCTCCTCTGTAAACTGATATGTAATTGTCTTGTTAGTGTTTCCTCCTAACTGAGGTCCCTTTCCTTCCTTTTCTTCTGCAAAGACTGAACAAAAATATTCATTGAGGCAGTCAGCGAGACTTTTATCCTCTTCTACATACCTTCCTTCCTTTGTTTTTATTCTAACTAATCCTTGTTTTACTTTTCTTTTCTCGTTTATGTATCTAAAAAATGTTTTGTCCCCCTTTTATACTGACTGAGCTATTTTCTCTTCTGCGTGTGCTTTGGAAGCTCTTATAAATTGCTTTGCCTCTTTCTGCCTAATCTTATAGGTTTGCCGTCTTCTTCACGCTGAGTTTTTTTATAATTATTGAATGCTGTCTTTTTGTTCTTCACTATTTTGGCCACTTCTGCAGAGTACCACAGTGGTTTCTTCCCTTTTTGTTTTTGCTAACAAGTCGAATGCAATTGCCTGTGGCCTTCAACAATGCTTCCTTTAAATAATCCCATTTCTCCTGGACTCCCTTTAAACTCCTCCAGTCTGATAATGACTCCTTCACACAAAGTCTCATTTTAGAAAAATCTGTTTTTTTAAAGTCTAAAACTTTTGTTTTTGTGTGGTGCGGCTCCATCCCTGTTCTTATATTAAACCATACTGACTGGTGATCACTAGATCCCAAATTTTCACCTACAACAACGTCCGATACCAAACCTCCATTTGTGAGTATTAAATCCAATATGGCCTCTTTACGGGTCGGCTCCTCAACTACTTGTGTTAGAGATAATCCCAGTAGGGAGTTTAGAATACACACACACACATATTCATTGTACTGAGTATAACACACACACACACACATATTCATTGTACTGAGTATAACACACACACACACACATATTCATTGTACTGAGTATAACACACACACACATATACATTGTACTGAGTATAACACACACACACATATTCATTGTACTGAGTATAACACACACACACATATTCATTGTACTGAGTATAACACACACACACATATACATTGTATTGAGTATAACACACACACACATATACATTGTATTGAGTATAACACACACACACATATTCATTGTACTGAGTATAACACACACACACATATTCATTGTACTGAGTATAACACACACACACATATACATTGTATTGAGTATAACACACACAACACATATACATTGTACTGAGTATAACACACACACACATATTCATTGTACTGAGTATAACACACACAACACATATTCATTGTACTGAGTATAACACACACACACATATACATTGTATTGAGTATAACACACACACACATATACATTGTATTGAGTATAACACACACACACATATATTCATTGTACTGAGTATAACACACACACACACATATTCATTGTACTGAGTATAACACACACACACATATACATTGTATTGAGTATAACACACACACACACATTCATTGTATTGAGTATAACACACACACACATATTCATTGTACTGAGTATAACACACACACATATACATTGTATTGAGTATAACACACACACACATATTCATTGTACTGAGTATAACACACACACACACATATTCATTGTACTGAGTATAACACACACACACATATACATTGTATTGAGTATAACACACACACACACATATACATTGTACTGAGTATAACACACACACACATATTCATTGTACTGAGTATAACACACACACACACATATTCATTGTATTGAGTATAACACACACACACATATACATTGTACTGAGTATAACACACACACACACATATTCATTGTACTGAGTATAACACACACACACATATACATTGTATTGAGTATAACACACACACACATATACATTGTATTGAGTATAACACACACACACATATTCATTGTACTGAGTATAACACACACACACATATTCATTGTACTGAGTATAACACACACACACACATTCATTGTATTGAGTATAACACACACACACATATTCATTGTATTGAGTATAACACACACACACATATTCATTGTACTGAGTATAACACACACACACACATTCATTGTATTGAGTATAACACACACACACATATTCATTGTATTGAGTATAACACACATAACTGCTCTAACTTTACTTTGTTTTATTTTTATGTTTTTTTCCTGGTTTATTATATATTTTTGGTTATATTTTTTTTATATTTAAATGATATTCTTCTGTAGTTTCAGGATCGGGCGACTCTCGTCTTCCTCCTCCTCCTCCTCTGCAGCTGGAGCTTGATACCTGCGTTCACCGGATTTACACCCAAGCGATTACAGCCAGTCACGGGTTACATCAGCAGGTCAATCACAAAGGTAACATGTGGGGATTAACACACAGGGGTAACTGGGAGCCCCCCCCCACCACCACACGTTCATTTACAGACAGATACTTTCATAGTAATTCTGTCCAATCAAAGGGAAGCCATATTGACAATAGAGTTTCCATTCTTTTCGCCCATAAATAATTGGGCAGAACTGCTGACATCCTCCGCCCAATTATATTTTATTTTTAGATTTTCACTCCCTTTTGTCCCTCGCCGTGCGCCCAGGGCCGTAGGGAGGGTGAGGCCAGTGAGGCACTCGCCTCAGGCACAGCTGCAAAGGGGCGCAGGAGCCAGATTTTAAAATAGATCCCGTGTGTTGGTAGGGCCGGTGAACACTGACTGGCCCCCGCTGGTTTCTTCATTCTCAGCTCCAGATTCGGACTCGGAGTCCGAATCTGGAGCTGGTCTGTGAAGATCGGGCTGACAGCCGCTGCAATGTGCCTCCCAGAGCACAACACAAGGCTGGGACCAGCACAATGTATTGGCGCCGCCCCCTAAAAACCACATGATGCAGGACATCCCCACGTGTCAAACAGGAAGAGGCTGCTGCCCGTTGCAGCTTGCAGGCAGCTTCTAAATTGTGTTCCCATGGCACGAGGACAGGCACAGAGGAGGCAGCCCAGGACCACAGAGCAGCACTGAGTGACTGTGGAGTAAATTTGTGGTGAGTGGCATTGTTATTTTTTTGCAGGATGGATGGATTTCCCAGCAGGCCTAATTCTTTTGACAGCCCCCCTCCCCCAGCATGCCTCTCACATCCCCCCCATCCCATTCTTTATTACCCCCAGCAGGCCTCTCACTTTCTTCTACCCCCCCCCCCCCAGGTACTGCTAGATGCCTGCTTCCCCTTTAGAGGTTGCTGTGCTTGCAGCTTCTAGAGGGTCCAGCAAGCCTCCCAAGGTGCTTTTAATGGCAGTGATTCTGCAGGGGGGACAGAAGCACACTAGGCATCTGTAGCAGGTGATGGCTTCCTCTACACACTGCCTTCTGTATTTGTGCCATGCTTGCTGGGACGGATTAGGGGCTGCTGACCAGCCCAGAGAGACACAGAATTAAGGTGACTGGACTGCCATGGGGGGGGGGGCAGAGATCAGTTGGGGGAGATACAGCTGGACTGCAAGTGAAAATGAACTCTCTGGTGCCCCAGACCCTAATTGTCTTCATCTGTAAACAGCCTGTTAAAATGATTCCTATGAGAGCTCTAGTGATGACATTCTGCTACTCCATTTTATTTTAATAAATCTAGTGTGTAATGCTGGTGTTTTGTGTAAATGTATGCAGAGTGTGTGTGTGTGTGTACTTGCAACACTTAAACAGAAAATTCAAAAAATTGTATACCTGAACAAAATGTATATATGCTTTACAAATCATTTTACAAGAAAATACAGAATCATTACATGTATATACACACACAGAATGAATACAGGATGAGCATACTGCAGTATTCCTGATAAGCACATATACAAAAACTGCAAATACAGTTATAGATCTTCAACATCCTATATAATCAAATTCAAAACACTTAGCAGGAATATACTGAGCCGAAAACTGTCTCTGCAGAAATAAACCCTAGATAAAAGGCATTTATAGTAACAAAACAATAGGTACCCTTGGACTATCAAGCTTCTCTTCGGAGAGGTGCAGTTTATTTTTTTTTTTAGAAACACAATTGAGGTATTGTTTCATTTGTAGTCTTTTTTACTGCATTAAAGATATATAATTGGGTATATGCTGTATTATTTATTTATAAGCGTATCAGGAATACTAGTACTAATACTAGTATGCACCACTTGCATTTATTTTTAGTGTATACATATATTCATTCTGTATTTTTGTTAGAACTGTTTAATATGTAGCAAAAAAATTTTCACATGTGCAATTTTCTTTTTAGCTGGAGTATTTAATGAGATTTTAACCCCTTAGTGACTGGGCGGTTTTACACAAATCCGTCTTTTAGTGACCGCTGCTGTTTTTACGTTTCTGCGCTGTTAGTGTTTAGGACAATTTTTCCTCTTACTCGTTTATTCGACCCACACATATTATACACCCTTTTTCCCGCCATTAAATGGACTTTCTAGAAATACCATTATTTCCATCATATCAAATAATTTACTATAAAAAAAAATATGAAATATGAGGAAAAAATGGTAAAAACACACTTTTTCGTAACTTAATCCCCAAAATCTACAACCACCCAAAAAGACCCTGGCTAAATAGGTTCAAAATGTTGTCCCGAGACTAGAAATACCCAATTTTAACATGCGTTTGCTTTTTAACCCCTTCACTGCTGAGACAGTTCACCTATGTGCGCTGCGCTCATTCTGACCATTTTGTGCTAATTATTTTTAGATGACAGCCTAGGTCCTATTTAATTAAACTCCCCCCAGACAAAAAAAACTTTTAAAAAAAAATAAAATTTTATTTTATTTAATTTTTTTTTTTTAATTTTTTTATTTAATTTTTTTTTAATTTTTTTTAAAACCAAACCTGGTCATGTTTGGTATCATTTGAAAGGCCATAATCAGGCCTTTTAAATGATGGCAAATATGACCATCTAGCTGCCATGGATCGGAGATAAAGGGATCATTAGGATCCCCTTATCTCTACATGGCAGCTAGAGGGTTAACTGGCCCACTGACATCCTCACACATATGGTGAGGTTGTCAGTGGGTGGGGGGGACCTGGAGGCTTGGCTGACATCCAAGATGTCAGCCCCCCTCCAGGTTTGAATCGCGTTTTTGCGCCAATTGGCGCCGAAAAGCGATCCGGCGGCAAAACTGTTAATGCCATACACCGCTGGAAAGGGGAGGCTCTCCCCTCTCCAGCGGTGCAAACGGCATCTCCCTAGCTTCAATGGTTGAGGAGATAAGGGCTCTGAAGGAGGCCCCCCTCCCCTCCATTGAAACACATGGGTGCACCTTCTGATGACGTCACCACGCAGCGTGGCGACGTCATCAGCCTCGCCTGCCCATGTAAATCACATGGGCAGGCTTCCTCCCTGCCAGATCGCCGTGGGATCCGACGAGGGAGGTGAGTATCGGGCGGAGGGGGATTTGGCGCCGCTGACGTACCCTGTACGTCCGCGGTCTAAGGGAGACCCGAGGACAGGACGTACAGGGTACGTCAGGGGTCATTAAGGGGTTAAGGGAACTTTGAAGATTTGCACTCAATCTTGTCATTTGTTTGTAAAAAAAATTGTGATGTGTACCACTACAATATGGTTTTTAAAATATCAAATGCACACCGTATCTGCATGTGTTGTGCGTAAATGCATGCAGTGGGTGGGAGGTTAGTGATGTTGGGGGACCCAGGACACATTCCTTGCCCCAAGGCACAGTGAGGTTTAGTTATGCTCTACACATGTACATTAAATACATCACCCACACATATTACATATGTGTAACATATGATATGTGATGTATCACATTACAGAGCTATGATCCAGAGAAGTTGAAAGGGGAGAGAGGTGGGGCCCCAACCAGTTCTTCAGTAAGGGGCCCCAGAATTTCTGATGGCAGCCCTGTCTGTGATGCGTTTTATTGCTGTGCAGCTCTGAGATATATACACACACCACATATTACTGTATCACAGAGCTGCACGCAATAAAACTCAGTAATAATACGTGTGTATAAGCGTGAGTTTTATTGCTTTGGAGCTCTGACACACTCTCACACACCCACAATATTACTGAGTTTTAGTGCTGTGGCAGATCTGTGATACGCTCATACACACTGCACATTACTGTCTGTTCTATTTGTTCAGCTCTGTGATACAGTAAGGTGCAGTGTGTATGTATGAGTGTGAGTTTTATTGCTGTGGAGGCGCTGCGATACAGAAATGTGCAGTGTGTATGAACGCATCAGCTGTACAGCAGTAACTCTCACAGTAATGTGCGGTGTGTATGAGCGTATCGGAGCCCCCACAGTATTAAAACTCAGTAATGTGCTGTGAGTATCACAGAGCTCCACAGCAATAAAACTCACACTTATACACACACACACCGCACATTACTGAGAGTGTTATTGCTGTGCAGCTCTGTGATACAGTAAATGTGCAGTGTATATGAGCATATCACAGAGCTGCACAGCAATACTACTCACAGTAATGTGCGGTGTGTATAAGCGTGAGTTTTATTGCTGTGGAGCTCTGTGATACGCTCATACACACAACGGTCCTCTAAAACATCTGGGAATAGCTTGGTCTCTGGCCCTGTGGGGCCTCATAACTGAGCTTCGCCTAAGGCCTCACCAAATCTGTAGCCGCCTCTGCTGACTAACACACGTTATTTAGTATTATTAATTTTGTTATTTATTACCTATTTTCCTCTAAATAACCTCTAAAAATATTGTGTGTGGGGGGGGCACAATTTTCTATTCTTGCCTCAGGTGCAAAAGGAGTTAGCTACGGCTCTGCGTGCGCCAGTGGCGTAGTGTGGGTTGTCAGCGCCCGGGGCCAGCCAAGAATTGTGCGCCCAACCTGTGGACACGTTATCGATATTGCCCCAGCTCACACATGGATATTGCCCCAGCTCACACATGGATATTGCCCCAGCTCACACATGGATATGCCCCAGCTCATGGATATGCCCTAGCTCACACATGGATATGCCCCAGCTCATGGATATGCCCCAGCTCACACATGGATATTGGCCCCAGCTCACACATGGATTTGCCCCAGCTCATGGATATGCCCCAGCTCAGACATGGATTTGCCCCAGCTCACACATGGATATGCCCCAGCTCACACATGGATTTGCCCCAGCTCACAAATGTATATACTGCCCCAGCTCATGGATATACTGCCCCAGCAGCTCATGAATATACTGCCCCAGCTCATGGATATACTGCCCCAGCTCATGGATATTGCACCAGCTCATGGATACTGCGCCAGCTCATGGATAATGCCCCAGCTCCTGGATATACTGCCCCAGCTCATGGATATACTGCCCCAGCTCATGGATACTGCCCCAGCTCATGGATATACTGCCCCAGCTCATAGATATTGCCCCAGCTCGTGGATATACTGCCCCAGCTCATGGATATACTGCCCCAGCTCATAGATATTGCCCCAGCTCATGGATAATACTGCCCCAGCTCATAGATATTGCCCCAGCTTCGTGAGATATTGCCCGCTCCATGGATATTGCCCCCAGCTCATGGAGATACTGCCCCAGCTCATGGATATACTGCCCCAGCTCATGGATATAGAAAGGTATTTTAATATGATGGGTAGTGTGAATCCACCCCCCCATTATAAGTGTCAAACCCTGCAAGTCTTTTACTTGCATAGAATGTTAGCCTGTGGAATTTAGCCATTTCCTTTGTGTGCAGGAAAGGGTGTGTGAACAGTGGAATGCTAGAAAAGTGTATGCTAGAAAAAGCCATCTCTGAATCAATATAGTAATTTTTGGCTCACTGTTGGTTAAACTCTGACGTAGAAATGTATCTGTATGCTGATTGGCTATAAGTTCTTTGAAATCTAATAAAAGACCTGTCTAAGGAAGGATATTTCAGACAGGACTGACGCTACATTGCTTTGTGGCTGATTTTGTTGTCTCTCGCCATGGTGCAGCGCCCACCCCTGTTTTCAACTTTGATATATGAGAAGAAACTTGAAAAAGGTTTATTGAAATTTCATAAATGGTAATTATTATAGGGAGTTTGTTTTGTTTGCTTTAAATCCAAATTTATCAGTTGTTGTCTGAAGTGGGATTTGCCATTCGAATGTATCCTTACATTTGCTTGTTCAGATTTTGCGAACCTGCCTCCAGGCTTGGTTTTTGTTTATTTTCCTTGACGTTAAAGCTATGGTTCAGAGCTTGTTGATTTTTTTTTTTGATGATTTTTTTTTTTTGGTGCAAGGTTGGACTCTTTGTCTTGGTTTGTTTTTGTCATTTTATGTATTGTAGTAAAGGAAAAATCGTTTGAGGACCTCACATTTGTTTGAACTCGCCCGGTGTGCTGAGTATTTGTATATGCTGGAAATTGAACTCATAAAAAAATGGAAAGAGATGTTTCTAGTTGTATTGTCTCTGTTCTGTGTCTATCTTGTACTTCAATTCTGGTGTTTCTGGGTGGTCCATATCTTGTAATTGTGAGAATTTTATTTTAATTGATTAGATTTTCATTTCATCTCATATAGCAAAAATGATTATCTCCCATTGAGAGACAGTTTTTTCTTTTTCCTCTTATTTTTTTTATTTTCTTGCGCGTTGCTGCCATTTTTTTCTTTATTTTTTTGCTGCATGTATTTGCGCGCTGATTCTAAAGGATTTCTAACTGTTTTTTCTTTCAGATTGCATGTTTGTTTTTTTGTTTATTTTTTTTATTTTGTTTCTGGCCATTGATTGCGTCTGTTTATTTAAATGTTTGTCTTTACTAACTATTAATGTATGTGTTTATCTTTGATGTTTTGTATTTCGTAGTTTTGATATTATGTTTTTTATATGTAATTTGTGTATAGGGACTGCTTCTCTTAAACGAGGTTGCTTTGTTTCTGTGTCATTACTGCCTTGCCTCGTGTAAAAAAAAATAAAAAATTAAAAGGCACAGGAAATGGAGACAATAGGGCTTTACTTTTACAGTAAATTTCAAAAATGACTGTTTTTTTTGTTCTTAGCTTATGTTTGAAAGATGAACATAGAAAGTCAATACTCTGACAAGGCAGGTTACACGTGAATGTTATGTTATAAGTTGATGTATGATATATAAAAAAATTAGTGTATCAAGGTGATGGGCTCAATCTGCCTTAATATAAGTTATACATTTTCCCAAAAGAGGCGTGGTCGGTTATTTTCCTCTGGTCTTTGTTTGAGTCCAGCACTAAGGGATTGACCACACCTTAATATAGGTTATATGTTTTGCCAAAATGGCTGACTGAGATCATTTACAGTTTTGTAACTTGTATAATGGAATATATATGAAGGTTCATGTTTGGTTGTTTGGAATCTAAGAGGATGAAGTGATATAAAGCTGAAGGATTTGAGTGAAAGTTTAAAGGAAAGCGCCTACAGGTTTAGTAGCGCTGTACAAAGGAATTTAGGCAGATTTCAAATGAGTGAAGGTGTTTTTTTTTCGGTTTTATTTTAGTTGACTAAGGGAGATGGAAGGTTGTAGTTTGGTATCTGAGTATTGTTTGATTGTTTTCTGCAGTGGTAGCCAGATGTCTAGTTTTATTTTTTTGCTGTCTGATGTTTTTGTCTTTTGGTGTGAAGTGCAATAGCGTATAACTGTGCCTCCAGTGAATATTCTTGGAGGGAATAAAAGAGGTTGTAAAATAGCTGCAGAGACACCTCACGTTTGAATGTTTGTTTTTAACCAATATCCTTAATAAAGATTATTGATGTTTATTAAGAATCTTTTTCTCGGAGTTTCCTCTGAGAACTTTGTGCTAATTAACGCGTCAAGTTTTAAACATGCCCTTCTATACTTTCTTTCCCAGTTCATGATATTTTTGTTGTGTTTTTTATTTGAATTGAAGTTCACATTCTTTTCCTAGTCTCCTCCATTTTGTCTCACTCATGACCCCTCCTCTCCTCCGTGTTGTCTCTCTCATGACCCCTCCTCTCCTCCATTTTTTCTCTCTCATGACCACTCCTTTTCTTTGTGTCCAAAAATGTGTTGCATTTTTTTTCTCCATTTTAAAAGTATTTTAACCATATGAATTTTAAAGTTTTTGACAGGTTAATAATACATTTTTTTCCCAAGTTTTTACTTTAGGTGAAAATTACCCATGCATGCCAACTTTGCTCAAGCTAGATGGAAGATTATGTGATACCAATATTGATAAAGCTGTTGGAATTGAAGGAAATTTACTCAAACACATTATCATTTCACATTGCAATGTTACATCAACCGGATAATAAGGAATTATCAGACACCAGGCAATAAAACAATCTAATTTATCGACAACTCGTCAATAAATCATGCTATTTATAGAAGATCATTGATTTGGAAATAAAACTTAAGACATGTCAGTTTTACAAAACTGTTATTTTCAACCAATAAGACAGAAGACAAAGAAAGAAGATAATGTATTTTTATATGCTGATGTCGTCTAAGTGATAATTATTTTGTGTCTTTTATTATTTTATATTTTATTATTTTTGTTGTTTAGTTACAATCAATATTGTTCAAATTCCCTGACACATTTAGGATTACTGGAGATCACATCCAATTAAAATTAGAGTTAATTAATGTATTTAGGAACATATAATTTAATGCATTTGCATAAATACGTTTCATGACATATATAGTGGTAAATGGAAAGTTTTAATTCGATTAAATTAATGCTGTTTTTATTTTTTTGATTTCATTTGAGGATTGGTGTGTTTTATAAACACCAGGTTTGTTTCAAAACACCGAACAAGACTGAATAGGATAGTAATTAAATTTTTTTTTTTTTTATATTTAATAAAGGGTGGAGTATGCACTTCGGCTATTTCCCTTTTGAGCCAAAGTTGCGTATATATATTTTTCTCTAACAATGAGTCAGAAGTAGTATAATTTTTTTTTTATTGTGTGAGGCCGATAGGCTTTGCGGGGACATTTTGAAATTTATTATCTGTGTCTTTTCTTGTGTAAATTAAATTTTTTATTGTTTTCGTGCACTTGTGAGTGACAATGAATGAATGGATGTATATGATTACCGGGGTATACATATTTTCTTTTTTATTTTCTTTATTGTTGCTAAAACTGTATCACATCATCAAGAAACCTGACAGTCACAATGACTGCATATGGAACGAATCATGGACATTTTGTGTCAAGGTCAAAGGTCACAGGTAATAAGCAACCAGCGCAAAGAGACAGCTTGTTCAGGAGTCCCTATGGTGGGAGCTCTGATGACATTCAATGATTATGCGTCTCAAGCTGGGATGTTGAAAAAAAGACCACACCTTGATCTCGCACTGTGGTCTACGGTATTAGATTATGGAATATTATTTTTTTATTTAATCCCCTAGATAAGTGTGAGAAAGGATTTGATTTGTGAAAATGAGAATGTATTTCTTGAGTGTGTGCGTGAATGCAGGTGTGTATGCGTTTTGTGGAGTGAAGCTTAACATAGGAAAACACACAGATATAGATCTGACTCATGTTGATTTATTAGATAAATTAACTTTTACATTCAAGTTATTATACTTTTCTTGTTCGGTGAATTATATTTTGGGAAATGGGAATAAATAGTTATTTAATGTCTAGATTAGGTATTTTTGCCTACGCTCCAAATGTGGTTCGCTGGAAGAGTGAATCTAGATAGATAAGTGTATTTTATGCTCATAAAGGGCATCCTTGGGGAATCCTTTTCGTATATCGTACAGGTTATTAGGCGAGGATACTATGGCCCCAGGTATAATTAGTTTAATTGTCTAGTTTGTGTTCATCCCTTTTTGTGATCACGATTGTATATGTGATCAATGAGACGATTGAAAGGTATTTTAATATGATAGGTAGTGTGAATCCACCCCCCCATTATAAGTGTCAAACCCTGCAAGTCTTTTACTTGCATAGGATGTTAGTCTGTGGAATTTAGCCATTTCCTTTGTGTGCAGGAAAGGGTGTGTGAACAGTGGATGCTAGAAAAGTGTATGCTAGAAAAAGCCATCTCTGAATCAATATAGTAATTTTTGGCTCACTGTTGGTTAAACTCTGATGTAGAAATGTATCTGTATGCTGATTGGCTATAAGTTCTTTGAAATCTAATAAAAGACCTGTCTAAGGAAGGATATTTCAGACAGGACTGACGCTACATTGCTTTGTGGCTGATTTTGTTGTCTCTCGCCATGGTGCAGCGCCGCACCCTGTTTTCAACTTTGATATATGAGAAGAAACTTGAGAAAGGTTTATTGAAATTTCATAAATGGTAATTATTATAGGGAGTTTGTTTTGTTTGCTTTAAATCCAAATTTATCAGATATACTGCCCCAGCTCATAGATATTGCCCCAGCTCATGGATATACTGCCCCAGCTCATGGATATACTGCCCCATCTCATGGATATACTGCCCCAGCTCGTGTATATTGCCCCAGCTCATGGATATTGCCCCAGCTCGTGGATATTGCCCCAGCTCATGGATATTGCCCCCCAGCTCATGGAGATACTGCCCCAGCTCGTGGATATACTGCCCCCCAAGCTCTCATGGATATGCCCCAGCTCAGACCCCAGACCAGACATGGGGCAGCTGTTCGAATGCTCTATCGGCATTTGGACAGCCGCCCCTGGAGCTCCGTCTCTGGCATACTTACCTGCCTGAGCGGCGAAGGGAAAGTTTCCCCGCTTCCGCTCGTTGAAGGACCCAAGCCGTGGTCATGTGGGACTCCCACGTGACCGCAGCTTGGGTCCTTCAAAGAGCGGAAGCGAGGAAACTTTCCCTTCGCCACTCAGGCAGGTAAGTATGCCGGAGACGGAGCTCCAGGGGTGGCTGTCCGAATGCCGATAGAGCATTCGAACAGCCACCCAAGCCCGGGCCTCAACTTTTAGGGGCGCAAATTTCTTTTGAAATTATGCGCCCCTAAGAAAACTGCGCCCGGGGACGCAGCCCCCCCAGCCCCCCCCCCACGCTACGCCACTGCCGTGCGCTGCTCCTACCCGTCCTCTCGGCGACTCTCGAACCCGAAGGTCCCGGAAGCTTTTCTGCTCAATTTGCTCACATGACGTGGGAACTGCAAAGCGCTATGGGACTCGCACACTTTATGTACACAAGTCCCGTAGCGCCTGCGCAGATCGATGGATCGGAGCTGCACGCGCATGCACAGATCTGACACATTGCTGCCTCTCTGAGAACGCTCGCTACAGCAATTGGTCTCAGAGAGTGAAGTGGCTGCTCTCTGTGTACGACATCACTAATGACCGAAATGACGATCGGCAGCCATGAAATTCAAAATCCCGGCTGCTGGTGATGCTGTGGGTGGGGTAGAAGAAACTCTTCCGCTTCAACTAGCAATATATCCGGATCAGGGGAGAGGGGGGGCACTCCTCACATTCTGACCACGATAGAAAGATAAAGTGGTCAGGATGAGCAGAGCGTCCCTTTAAGTTATAAATCACACACTATGTCCCCTTAACACTCTAAAACTGTAATAACAACATTAATATCAGTTACATTATAATAAATGGATTATTTATAAATAAAATAATCTGTAATGTTAAAATAAGAAATGCATAAAGATAAAAGTAAAAACACACTTATCGGTAAGTAGCACAAAAAACAGAATGAAAGATCAAGAAATAAAAACAATCCGAAAAACTGATTTAAAACTAATAGGGTAATAAAAATAATTAACCAGACCATGAAAAACCAACATTTTCCAGCACAGGTTAAATCTGTGAGTCACTTCAAAGGACGAGCAGTTCACTGTGCTTTTTTTTTTTTTTTATAATTCTTTATTTTGGAAAAGTTTTACACACAAAAAGACAGGTAAACAGCCACCTGTGACATCGCCTCGCAGGGCAGAGAGGGCAGGCCTCATAAAACATGGTTTGGCTCAACTCATAAAATCATGGTGAACATAAAAAAGCAAACTGGTTGAGATCGGAAGAAATGTAGTAAATCAGCCCTTGTGCCCAGTTTGGCATGCCACGTAGCCGACCGGACAAGACTAACAATAACCCACGTATGACAGGAGAAGGAAAAGAGAAGGAAAGATAAGGACAGAGAAAAAAGAAAAAAGGAAAAGAAAGAGGAAAGAAAGGAAGAACCTCCCGCATCTGACTCCCATTAGGTGTTAATCTGGCTTTAATTAGTTTCTTCCCAACGACTCCAGGTTTTATAAAACGAGGGAAGAGAGTTGTGAATCACCGCGGACAGTTTATCCATGTGATGCGCCTCGGCTATATAAGCCCGGGCCACCTCAACGGAAGGCACCTCCCCAGCTCGCCAGTGTTTAGCGAGAGCTCTCCTAGCTCCCAACACTATCCTGTGGAAGAGTTTGCAATCCGGTCCCCGAAGGGATGCCGGTGACCTATGGAGCAGGAAGGCCCAAGGATCAAGAGGGACAGGTTGCTGAAATACCTCCTCTAATAAATCCCCAATCCGGTCCCAGAAGGATCGCACCTTCGGGCACTGCCACCACATGTGAAACAGGGTACCTCGAGCCCCACAGCCCTTCCAACACACATCAGGGGTACCCGGCTGCAGATGCGAGAGCAAGACCGGGGTGGCATACCATCGGTACAGCGTTTTATATGCCTGTTCTTTCAGCGTAACACATATAGACACTTTTGCAATATTTTCCCACATATCTTGCCACTCCTCTCCCTCCAACTCCTCCCCAATATCCGCCTCCCAGCGGGCAATGAATCCAGGGGTCAGCCAGGAGACATCCTCGCATGAAAAATGACTATATAAGGTGGAAATCAGAGCTTTTGGAGCCCTTCCGGAGTCACACATGGATTCAAAAAACGTTAATTTTTGACTAGCTGCTCGTGAAATGTTGTGTTGAGATAAAAAGTCTCGTATCTGTAGGAATCTGAAGTGGTCGAAGGTCCGGAGGTCACCCTTCGATTGTAGGTCCGAGAAGGAGAACCAGTCACCTCCTGGAGATCTGAAATGCTTAATCCTCTGCAGGTCGATATTTTCGAAAGCTGTAAAGGCGGAGGGGGACAGTCCCGGAACAAAAGCTCTGTTGCGTAAATATGGCATTAACGGCGAGAAGCAAGAGCAGAGGTGAAATTTGTCCCGGACGGAGTCCCAAACCTTCAGGGAGGTTAGAGTCGCTGTACAGGTGGACCGCAATAGCGGGCGGAACTCTTTGGGTAGCCAAAAATAAAATTGCGGGAGGTCTGGTGCAAATAGATCCGATTCCAAATCGGCCCAACGTTGGGAGTGTTGGGGCAGATGAAACATTACAAACTGAGCAATCTGAGCCGCTTGGAAATATTTATACAAGTGCGGAAGGCCCAGACCCCCACGTTCTTTAGGGCGATATAAGACATATTTAGAAACCCTTCTCCTGCCCCCGCCCACACAAACCTCAATTTGGGACTGCAGCTGTCGAAGAGATCGGGGGCACACCCAGATCGGCAGGGCTTGAAATAGATATAATAATCTCGGAAGCAGGTTCATTTTTATGCAATTAATCCTGCCAATCCAGGAGACCCCCTCCCTCCCCCACCTCTCCAGGTCCTCGCCCAGAAGCTTAAACATCGCCTCATAGTTTAGGGAGTGCAATCCATTCACATCAGGCGTAAGCCACACTCCCAGGTATTTCAAAGAGGATCGAGTAAAACGGAAGCCCGAGGAACTCTCAATTTCCTGACAGATCGAGGCCGACAGGGAAAAGGGCATAGCAACCGACTTTTCAAGGTTAACCTTATAACCCGAGACTGCTGAAAAGTCGCGCAGGAGGGAGAGCAGGGGAGGAATGGAGGCGGAAGGATGGCTAAGAGTGAGCAAGACATCATCGGCGTACGCCGATACCTTGTATTCCTCCCCACCCACAGTCACTCCCGTAATATGGGGAGAGTGGCGAATAGCCGATAAGAGGGGTTCGAGAGATAGGGCAAAGAGGAGGGGGGACAAAGGGCATCCCTGTCGCGTCCCATTTCCTACAGAGAAGCTCGTGGGAACAGTACCTGGTGTAATGACAGCTGAAGTAGGGGAATCATACAGAGATCGGAGGGTCGAGATAAAGGACATCGGGAAGCCCCACGTGGTCAAAAGTCGAAATAAAAAGGGCCATTCCAGTCGATCGAATGCCTTCTCTGCATCTAAAGAGATGAGCAGAGAGGGCAAATGGGTGTCAGTCATGCGCTCCATCAGCACCACAGCCCGTCTGGTATTAGCAAATGCATGCCTGCCCGGGATGAACCCCACCTGATCCGGGTGAATGATGGAAGCTAAAAAGGAGTTCAGTCTATTTGCCAGTATTTTTGTAAATATTTTATAATCAACATTCAAAAGGGAAATGGGCCTGTTATTTTGCGGGTAAGACGGGTCCTTTCCTTCCTTTGGAATTAAAATTATGTCAGAGCGGAGAAAATCTGCTGGGGCCGGGGCACCCTCCCACAGCGACAGATAAAATTTGTGTAAGTGTGGAGACAGAGTTTGGGTAAAGGTTTTATAGTAAAAGGCAGAGAACCCATCCGGGCCAGGAGCCTTGTGAGGTTTGAATGCCTTAATAACCTCAGCTATCTCTTCCTCAGACGGGGGGCGTCTAAGCGCCTGTCTCTGTGCCGGGGATAGCCGGGGGAGAGGAGCACTCGACAGGAAGCGGTCAATCGATTGGCCCAATGGGATAGAGTCGGAAACGTGGGTCGGGGAGTGGTTGTATAATGTCTGAAAGTATGAGGTAAACAATTTATTAACTGTAGCTGGGGATGTGTGCAGGACTCCCTCCCCATCTCTGGCTCCCGTTATATGTTTGGACCTAGTTTGGTTGCGAAGTTTAGACGCTAGAAGAGTGTGAGATTTGTTGGCAAATTCAAAATAGGTTCGCTTGGACCAGGCCAATGAGCGGGCCGCGTCCTCCCCGAGTAATTGACGTATGGCGGTCCTGATCGTTTTAATCTGGGCGGTCAAGGCGTCTGAGGGTGAAAGTTTGTTCAGGGTTTCCCATTTAGACAGGTCTTTGGTCAAAGAAACCAGGGAAGCCAGTTTTTGTTTTTTGAGTCTGCTACCTAATTGTATGAGATGGCCCCGGATCACCGTTTTATGGGCCAGCCACAGGGTGGTGGGGGAAAGGGTGGGTGAGTCATTTTCCAGAAAGTAGTCTCTAAGTTGTTGCTGCAATTCTAAGATGTGTTCAGGTTTATGTAGTAAAGAGGAATTCAGACGCCACGACCACGCCGGCGTGTAAGACGGTATGGATAACGTCATGGAGATCGGAGCGTGGTCCGACCATGTAATATCGCCAATGCTTGAGGTCGGGATTAGAGGCATCGTTGACAGGGACACCAGGAAAAGGTCTATACGGGAGTAAGAGTGATGGGGGTTGGAAAAAAAGGTGAAGTCCCTATCACCCGGGTGATGGAGACGCCATGCATCCACCAGGGAGTGGTCAAGCATAAAGGACTCCAGGGAAGCATCCTGGGGGTATCCCGAAGGCGTCCCCGAGGAGTCCCCCGATGCCTTTCTGTCCAGAGATGGTTGAGGGACTGCATTAAAGTCTCCGCCAAAAATAACTCGACCGTCAGCTTTAGTTGTCAGTAAAGAAGATATTTCCGTCCAGAAGTCAGGGTCATAGCCATTAGGGGCATAAATGTTAAATAAGGTTAGGGTGGTGGAGGCTATCTGTCCCACGAGCATCAAATAACGTCCAGCTGGGTCTGAAACTTCAAGGTGTATTTTAAGGGGCAGGAGGAGTGAATCAAAGTGGCCACTCCCTTTTTCTTTTGTGGAGATGATGCCATGTAGGTAACCGGGAAGGCCTTGTTTCTTAATGAAAATTGGCGGGAGGAAGCAAAGTGGGTCTCTTGGATCAATGCTATATGGCACGCGGATCGTTTGAGCTCCCTTAACAGTAAACGCCTCTTTTGGGGTGTGTTTAATCCCTTAACATTAAGGGACAAAATCTTTAAACCGCTATCCCCCATACAGAGTCAGCAGGAGGGAGGTGAAAAAGGAGCAGGGCCCCACAGATGCCCCCCCCATCCCCAACTGAGGGCGAGAGAGGAAAACTGGAATCAGGGGCAGGAGAGGAGGTAGAAAAAGAGAGATGAGGAGAGACAGAATAGAAAAGGAAAAAGCAAAGGAGCGGGTGGCACGCCCAAGAAACAAAGACCCACCAACAACATAAGACAAAAACACAACATAACACAGAGAGCGCCTGGACTTATGGAGTGCCAGGCCGACCTTGGAGGGGAGGACACGGAGACCAAAACTCCCCAAACCCCAAACCCCCACACCCCCACACCCAACCAAGGTTGATAGACATTAGCCATAGCTGGACATGACATTATAACCGATAGGGGGGAGAACCCCGGGAGGGAGGGTCCCCCAACCCGCCCCGGGTAGAACCGGCCGGGCGGACCCTCCCCCAGGGGGGGCCCCGTCTGACAATATAAACTCAATGAGACATACCAGAAGCTTTCAAATCAAATAACAAGTGAACATCAATGACATCAGTAAATGGCCCTGAGCCAAGGGCAATTAAAACAAAAGAAAAAGAAAAAGCCGGAGAGCAACAGCACACAGACCTCCCGTGTGGAGCATATGGTGACCCACCACCATCTGGACTCCTGAGCAACAACCCTCCAATGAGGGGGAATTTTGAAGGGGAAAAGAAGAAGGAGGAACGGGCCTCCAGGCCACAGATACATCCTCAGCCATCCCCGCTCGTGATGCCAACTCGAGTCCAGCGCTGCTGTAGACGAGGGAAGAAGAAGGCGGGAGCCCAGGGGCGACAAAATCTTCCAGAGGTGGGCACTTCACTGCGGCCCAAAAGGCGGCAAGCTCTGAGGAGGGAGTGAGGGCCACCTGCCGGCCCGCCCCCACACTTGTAAGCGAAAGGGAAATCCCCACGTGTATGGGATGTCGTTAGCAGAAAGGTGTTCTGTAATGGGGCGCCAAGCCCTGCGTCGTCGGAGGGTTGCGGGATCCAAATCCTGGAACAGCTGTAGGGGTTTATCCTCAAACTCCAATTGGAAGGTGCGTGCGGCATGAAGGATCTGATGTTTCGCCGTGAAGTAATGCATGCGGAATATCACGTCGCGTGGAATAAGAGACGAAAGATTCGGGGGTCTCTGAGCTCTATGAATCCGATCCATTAGCAGCTGAGCTTCCGGTATATCCGGTGCAAGGCGACGCAGTATACCCAGCACCGTCCCATTGAGATCTTTAGGTGACACAGTTTCTGGGAGACCTCTCAGCCTGATATTATTTCTCCTGGAACGATTAGACAGGTCCTCCATCTTGGATTCCAAGAATAAGACTCTTTTAGCTAGGTCCCCGGTGCCCTCCGCTAAGTCGTTATGGGCCTGTGTTAGCTCTGCGGCCTGATCCTCCAGTTCAGCCGTGCGTGCGCCCAGCGAATCAATCTCTCCCCGCAGTTCTGTCCCCAATTTCGCCACCTCACCCGCCAGAAAGGTCTGCATCTGGGACATCTTGATAAAGAGGCGTTCTACGTCTCCCCGCGAGGCCGGAGCCGTTAAGTCCGCTGAGGTGGATAACTCTTCCTCCGGGTACAGCGTTTCACCGTGGCCGCCATCTTGGAAGGCTTCGGCCTGCTTTTTAGCTGGGACGAAATGCTGGGCTACGGATGGGTCCGGCGGCCGCGTTTTTTTTAGCGGTTTGGAGGCTGGCATGCTGCTGGAGCTATAAGAGGCTTTTAGGGAAGAAAAAATCGGCTCAGGGGTGCTCAAACCAGAGGCTTTGGTGCTAGGTGTGCAGGAGCTCCGGGATCACGCGGCCATCTTAGTTGGGCGCTCCACTGTGCTTTTTAACACTGCTGCCAATGTGAGAAGCACGCTGGGCTCATGCTGAGAGGGAGAACGCTCCTTGCAGGTGCCGGCCCCTGTCCTCAACCAAGCACTACACTGCCGCCCAGTAGGCAAGATAGGCGGCTGCGAGGCCTCTGGGACAGCGAGGCCTTAGGCGGCCGCCTAACTCGCCTTATTAGAGAGCCGCCACTGTTGACTGTAACACAAATGAATAAGAGCACACATATGCAGGCGGAACCTGTATTACAGCAAAATGGCATTTGAATAGATGCCGCTAAGAACGCGTAGGTTTCACCATGGCAACCATCCATGCTAAAATCTGATTGGTTAATTGCTCAGCATGAGGAGGAATCTCCAGCATAAAAGAAGGGAGAATGGCCTTAGAATTCAGCACTCCCGATGAGCTTGACTGAGAAACGTGCGTCGAGTGCTTTAGCCAGGGATAAATTGTAACAAATTGTATCCATCAGATAGCCTTAGATTTGTTGTGAACCAGCATGCCGCGGGGGACCCTCCGCAACCGAACATGATACAAAGTTAATGTTGGTTGATATCGGATCTGGTATGGATTACTAATGATTGCATAAATTGAAAGGAACATCCCTGATGGTCGCAAGGCCAGAAACCGTTTGAATCTTATTTGTTTTTCAGGCCTTAATTCTTTAAATTCTGTTTCTATTTCTTTATAATATCTTTCACCAAAAAGAAAGACTCTTAGCCAGGAACTACTGTAACTTACCATGTAGATCCAATTATTTATCCTTCTATAGTGAATTGACTCCATATGAGGTATAGCGAGGGGGGGTGCTCTGCAATTCTAACAGCCAATAGAGAATCCTTTACTAAACAAAGGAGGACACATTTTGGTAATTGATCGCACCTGGCATTTATAAGGTCAGAATATTGATTATTGCTTATTTGTCTCTAATCATCAATGTTTATTAATTTTTATTATTACTATCTTTCATTTCTTCTTCAATGAGATTAGTTCAGAATTTTATGATATTTATTTAATAAAAGTTACGTTTTAAGAATTGTAAACTTGGGACACTGGCGTCTATACTAGCAGCTGGTGGCAATTTGTTGGTTTATGAAATAGAGTTTAATCCTGGGTGTGTCCCATAATTGAAGGTCTTTAGCATCATTATGACCGCTGCTATTCCAGTTTAGTTTTGTATTGTTTGAGACAGACTTAGACAACATTTCCTGCTTCTGTTGTATAAATAATAACAAGGACAAAGTAAACTTGGTACAAAGCAGCTTGATGTGTTTCAGAACATGGAGGTATTTGCCAGATTTAAATACTGGGGGTAACCCAAATTGGTTAGATTGAATAATTGAGAAAATACCAATGGTTACATAGTTACATAGTTACATAGTTATATAGGCTGAAAAAAGACATGCGTCCATCGGGTTCAGCCTCTCCCACATAACCTACTGCTGTTGATCCAAAAGAAGGCAAAAAACCCAGTCTGAATGCTTGCCAATATGCAACATACTGGGAAAAAATCCCTTCTTTCCCCCAGATGGCGTCAGATTTCTCCTTGGATCAAGAAGCTTTTACCCACATATTAAATATTATAACCCTTAATATTCTGTGTCTGCAGGAAGTCATCCAGTCGTTTTTTAAAAGTCTGTACAGACTCTGACCCAACCACCTCAACAGGCAGAGAATTCCACAGCTTTATTGTTCTCACCGTAAAATAACCCTTCCTATGCTTTAAGCTAAATTTTCTTTCTTCCAGTCTAAATGGATGACCCCTTGTCCTGTGTATAGTCCTGTTAATGAATAGGTTATCAGACAATGGTTGATAATGGCCCCGTATATATTTATATAAGGTTATCAGATCCCCTCTAAGGCGCCTTTTCTCTAAACTAAACAGGTTTAAGCTTGTTAGTCTTTCCTCATAACTTAACCCTTCCATCCCCCTTATTAATTTAGTTGCCCGTCTCTGCACTTTTTCTAGCGATATAATATCTTTTTTTAAGACAGGTGCCCAAAATCACACGGCATATTCAAGGTGCGGCCTGACCATTGATTTATACAGAGGCAAAATTATGTTTTCATCCCGTGAGTGAACTCCCCTTTTAATGCATGCCAGTACTTTGCTGGCCTTGGCGGCTGCTGTTTGACATTGCACATTGTTACTTAGTTTGAAGTCTATGATTATTCCCAAATCCTTCTCCTGCTTGGATTTCCCTAACTCCGTACCATTTAGGGTATACATTGCTTGTGTGTTCTTCACTCCAAAGTGCATAACTTTACATTTATCTAGATTAAATTTCATCTGCCATTTAAGTGCCCAGTCCCCCAATCTATCTAAATCCCTCTGCAGCGAAGTAACATCCTGCTCACATTGTATTACTTTTCCTAGCTTTGTGTCATCTGCAAACACTGATACATGACTTTCAATGCCTATCTCAAGGTCATTTATAAATAAATTGAATAGTATTGGTCCTATAACAGACCCCTGAGGGACACCACTTACCACTGGTGTCCATCTTGAAAAAGTACCATTTATGACCACTCTCTGTACCCTATCTTTTAGCCAGTTTTCTATCCAAGAACAAGTATTTTCATCTAGACCATTTTTTCTTAATTTAAATAGTAACCTTTTGTGTGGAACTGTGTCGAAAGCTTTGGCAAAATCTAAGTAAATCACATCCACTGCGACCCCCTGATCTATACTTCTACTTACTTCCTCATAGAACGTAATTAGGTTAGTCTGACATGATCTGTGTTTCATGAAACCATGCTGATTTTTGCCAATTACATTATACCTCTCAATAAATTCCTGAATACTATCCCTTAGTAACCCCTCAAATACTTTCCCAGCCACAGATGTTAAGCTCACAGGTCTATAATTCCCAGGCACAAATTTTAAACCTTTCTTAAATATAGGGACCACGTCAGCTTTTCTACAATCCTCTGGTACTATTCCTGAAAGAAAAGAATCTTGAAAGATTAAGAACAAAGGTTTACATATTTCAACACATAGCTCTCTTAGTACTCGCGGGTGAATTCCATCTTGCCCTGGGGCTTTATTCACATTCACATTGTTTAATTTCTGCAAAACCTTGTCCTGAGTCAACCAGTCACTTTGTATTAGTAAGTTTTTATTAATGAATTTCATGTCTCCTGTTATAGGTTTCTCTTTGATAAATACTGAAGAAAAATAATCATTTAAAATTTCTGCCTTATCCTGATCTTCAGTTAACGATACCCCTGACTCAGATTTTAGTGAACCTACATTTTCACTCTTGGGTTTTTTAGAATTTATGTACCTAAAGAATCTTTTAGGGTTGGTCTTGCTCTCTTTGGCTATTTCTTTTTCATTTTCTAGTTTAGCCCATCTAATCGCATTTTTACATGCTTTATTGGCTGCCCTATATGCTTTATAGGATGCCTCAGATTTATCAGATTTAAAAGCTTTAAATGCCTTCTTTTTATTTTTCATTTCCTTAGTTACCTTCCTACTAAGCCACATTGGTTTCAGTCTGTTTCTTTTATATTTATTAACCAGTGGAATATATTGTGACGTGTACTTTTCTAGTGTTAGTTTAAAGATATTCCACTTATCCTCAGTGTTTTTCCCGTGAAAGAGTTTCTGCCAGTCAATGACATTGAGAACTTCCTTTATTTTAATAAAGTTGGCCTTTTTAAAATTATATGTTTTAGCTGCCCCTTATGAATGTGTTTTTTTTGAGTTTATTTCAAAAGTCACCATGTTATGGTCACTGTTTCCCAACTGTTCCTTTACATTAATATTTGAGAAAAGATCCACATTATTTGTTATAACCAGGTCCAGACAGTTATCCTCTCTAGTTGGTGTTTCTACCAGTTGTGACATGAAGGTATCATTTAAAATGTTCAGGAACCGGATTCCCTTTGCTGAATTACTAGTCCCACTATCCCAATTAATGTCCGGGTAATTAAAATCTCCAATAATTAAAGTGCTACCATGATCTGCAGCCTTCCTAATTTGCTCTAACAGTTGTTCTTCCTCATCATTATCTATATTAGGTGGTTTATAGCATATGCCAACCAATAATTGACTTCCCTGTTTATTCTCCAACGAAATATTAACCCATAAGGATTCCACATTTCCCTCATCACTTTCCAGTTGTGTAATATTAGGCTTTAAATCCTGATTTACATATAAACACACTCCACCCCCTTTCTTATGTTTCCTATCCTTTCTAAACAATGTATAACCATTTAAGTTTACAGCCCAGTCATGCGTTTCGTCCCACCATGTTTCTGTTATTCCAATTATGTCGTATTGCTTAGTGTATGCTATTACCTCTAGTTCCCCCATCTTGTTATTAAGGCTCCTTGCATTAGCAAGCATACATTTAATGTTGTCTCTACCCACACATGCTGAATGCGACTTTACATTACATGCCTCCACTGTTCTTACATTACCCATCCCCCGGCTCCACCCCCTTAGTCTGAACTGAAACCCTTCCGCTATCTGCTCTGTCTCCATTTTGTAAGATACTGTATCCCTCCCCCTTCCACTAGTTTAAAGTCTCCTCCAACCTTTTAACCATCCTCTCCCCTAGCACAGCAGACCCTCTTCCATTCAGGTGCAATCTATCACAACTATACAGATGTACCCCATGGTAAATAAAACTTAACTTTTACTTGAAAAAGATAAAAACCTCACTGTGTTTGACTCTATTCAATGAGTGTCGGAACATAAGACACTATCAGGGTTATTCAGAGAGAGGTGAAAAGCAGGAGAATGACTGGAGAATGGAAAATTCTAGGTCAAAATAACCGATTTGGAAAGTGAGATGAATGGGAGAATTTTTCTGGTTTGGTTATTTTGAACTAGAATATTCCATTCTCCAGTCATTCTCCTGCTGTTCACCGCTCTCTGAATAACCCTGTATGTGAAAAATCAATAAGAGTTTGGACATATAAACATGTAGATTAGGCAGGTCATTCCATCCAAAACCTCAGAATTAAAATCCTCAAAGGACATTTTAAAGACAACCGTGAATGCAAAACATATGAAATAAAAATGATCACATATTTCAACACTATAAAACAAGGACTTAATGTAGATTCGGGTTTCTTAACCCATTATAATAACATCACATAATATTCATAATTTTGGTTGGGGTTTGGTTTCATTTTTCATTTGTTTGTTTTTTCTTCTTCTGTGTCTTCTTCATACTCACTGTTTGTTTTTTTTTGTCCTTTCACTTTCCCTTTGAAGTGGTCATGATCTTATCACAGTTGTCTTATGTGCCTGAGACACCGTAATGTTTTGCTTGTGTTTTTTCCCCCTTTTTTCTTTCCCCACTCTGACTATGCCATTTGGCGATTTACAACATCTAACACCCCCAACTGTGTGCCTGATCAATGTCCCAATGTTTAATTCTATTATTCTGCTCAGTATAGCTTCCAGACCTGACGAAGAGAGGATCACTCTCGAAAGCTTGTATTTTAAATGTAACATTAGTCCAATAAAAAAGGTATCACTACAGACTGCTATACTCGTGATTTTGACATATCAACACAGATATAAGGACACAGTTCGGACCATACATAAAACAAAATAATCATATGATAGGTGGAGACTATCACAAAGGCTGCCTAACCAAACCAGATCAAAATAGCATGTAGAAAAAATAGAGAATAAATGTAGCTGGAAACAGACCTTTGTGGGTCTATAAATATAGAAAAAAAGAATGGGAAAATTTATTTATCGCTAAATACACAAGAACCAGGGAAGCTGGAAAAGCAAAAAAAATGACCCGCCTACAAAAGGGCGTGATCAGCATGCATCTATGGCAACCGAAGTGAGATTGACAGTCGTTTGTACCTATCAGAAGCTAATGGGGTGTAACGGGCGCTGCGGTGCTCACACAGGAGTAGCGAGGTTGAGATCTTATTGGACAGAATTATCTGCTTGATCGTAACAGAATAAACAGTATTTTCAGATTTATACTCCAAAGCCAAGGAGTATGACAGGACAACTGAACTGCTACTAAGTTCCAAAGGTTTCGAGACCAACGGACAACTTAGAGCACACAACAATACAGCAGGCTGCAAGACTGGAGTGCGTGTACCACGGCAGTTAGTATGACAATGAATTGTGCAGACTGCAGGGCAGTCAACGAACTGACCGACTTAGCGTTTTCCATGAAACTTAAACGGGTATGTTGTACCTTATATCACCAGGGTCTATTGACACACATAAAGGCTTGAGGATTGTATAAGCCCGGGTACACTCGGCAAACTGAGCAAGAGGAACATAAGCAGAAAACAGGCGGTATTTTGTTAGTGCGGATTGTACAAACGTACACGATCGTATCTCATGAACCTTAGACCTGGAGCAGAACCCCGATAAGGCTGTAGCTCTAACACCAGAGCGAAATGGGAAGATCCCCATGAAGCTAGTAAAACCCCAAGCAGCCTGCATAGGGTTAAACCAACAATGCACAGCATTAGCAACCGCTATAGCATGAAACATAAGAATAGTCGAAGACAAGCCGGGTCAAAATCAGGAGCAGGAATCGTAGACGTAAATGGGTCGGCAACAGAACAGCAATGAATACAATAGGAAGCGATGCGGGAACAGAACTCCACGTCAGGGCGACGAGGCAACGCCTCGTGCCCTGCTTTAAACTCGGCGGCTCCTTGTGACCATGCCAGGCCCTGCCCCCTCAGACGCCGCTCGGCCATTACATGGTGCTGGCACTCGACTAGCCAGTGGCACCGAACCATGCCCAGACCCTCCAGGAAGCACAGCAGGGGCTGAGGATGTAACATGGGGAATCCACGGCATCACTATCGGCATCATCATCAGGGGGCGTCGCAATATCTGAAGCCTAGCCTCATCTAGCTGTAGTGTGATACATTGAGTTGCTGTTTTGTTTTTTTGGGGGGGGTGTGCTTTTCCAGCTTCCCTGGTTCTTGGGTATTTAGCGACAAATTTATTTATTTATTTTTTTCTCCATTCTTTCTTTCCTATATTCACAGACCCACGAAGGTCTGTTTCCAGCTACATTTATTGTCTGCTATTGCTGGAATTTACCTATCTTGCAGCTATGAAAATATATGACACGAATTAAATGCTTAGGCCTTTAATTGAAGGTTGCTCTAATTATGATTCTGTGACCAAGTTGACAGTTTGGAAATACATCTTGCCCAAGTTTTTGCGGTTATGTGTAAATGTTTCAAGCTTACCCAAGAACAGGGAAGTGGCTAGAAAAGAGGAAGTAAAAGGTCCAGTAGGAAACATATGTTCTTTCTTGTTAAAGAATCAGACCTTAAGAACACTTTGTAAACTTTAAAATGTTTTATCTTTGTATTAATTGTATGTTACACTTTTGATATGGTAATGCTGTGGGCGTGTCCCTCTGTTATAGGATAAGCCAAAGAAATCATGTAAATGTGTATATAAGCCAAGTAACCAAATATAGACAGAAAATGAAGCAAAGGAAAACTTTTGTGTCATGTGTCATTATTTCCAGCTACTTAGAAACATAGAAAAATGTCGGCAGATAAGAACCTATCGGCCCATCTAGTCGCTCAATTACATGGATACTTTACCTGGATTTATCTTTTGTTTAGGATAGCTTTGTGCCTATCCCATGCTTGCTTAAATTCAATTACTGTTTTGGCCTCTACCACTTCTACTGGAAGACTGTTCCATGTATCCACCACCCTCTCAGTAAAATAATGCTTCCTGATGTTACTTTTAAACCTTTGCCCCTCTAATCTAAGACTATGTCCTCTTGTTTTGCTACTTTGTTTCTGTTTAAATATACTTTCTTCTCTCTGGTCGACCATGAGTTATTTGTCACAGCGAGATAATTCTCAGTTAGAGAATAGAAGATTACGGACACACATCATGCTGAGGCAGAATTTTCCAGCTATCAGCTATTATTTCTACATGCTATTTTGATCTGGGTTTGGTTAGGCAGCTTTTGTGGTAGTCTCCACCTATCACATGATTGTTTTGTTTTCTATATGGTCCGGACTGTGCCCTTATGTCTGTGTTTATACGTCCAAACTCTTATTGATTTTTCACATACAGGGTTATTCAAAGAGAATTGAAAAGTCACTGCATGTTCGGTGACTTTTCGTTCTCTTCAATTCGGTGCGATTCGACGATCCCATTTCGGCGACCCTGTGTTGTATTCAGCAAGCACCACAGGGCCGTCGTAGTGCAGGGAAAAGCTGCCGCAAACCCGCTCAACACTCACCGCAAAACCGGCGAATGCACACCGAAACCCGCAAAAACATCTGGATTAACCCCGCCGAACACGACTTAGAAACCGGAGCAGGAGCCGATCACAGCGCAGAGCAGCTGCCGGAAAAAGCCGACACTGCAGACGAATGGAGTGAAAAGAAAAAAAAAAACAGTACGCTTGAATGTTTGAAAAGTGAAACGCTGTTTGCAAAGAAACTACTGAACAAAAATGTCTGAAATTTACATATAAAATCCAATGAATGATAATAAAAAGGCTGTTACAGAAAAAAGAAAAAAACTATTTAAAAAAACCGAATGAAACCACTGAATGGCAGGGCATTTCGGCAACTTCTCACTGCTGGGTTTTGCTCTCTGAATAGACGAAGCATTGCTTCTCTATGGGGATTCACTGCCTTCAAACAGGCACTGAACAGGCCCTGTATTTGCAGGAAATTCGCCAACATTTAGCGAACTGCCTGCCCTCTGAATAGCCAAAAGGCCAGGAAAGGTAACCGTTCGCTGCATTTCACTGTTCGGTTACCTTTCAGCCACAATTCGGATCTCTTTGAATAACCCTGATAGTGTCTTACACTTACCGCATTGAGTCTGTAATCAAACACACTCCCTGAGGTTTTTATCTTTTTCAAGTAAAAGTTAAGTTTTATTTTCCATTGGTATTTTGTCTATTATTCATTCTGTTGTATAAATCCTATATTAAAAGGTACAAAAAGATGCAGCAATTATCCCAATCCACCTGGCACAACAACAATTTATATTATTTTCAGGCTGATTTAAGCAGTTGTGTCGTAGTTGTATCCTTAATGAAGATCACAACTTACAGTCTGGGGATTTGGCGACTAAATTCATTGATAAGGGATATTCTCAATCAACTATTCAAGAGCAAAGAAGTAAAGTGCAGGAAGGAGACGGTGATTTAAATGTGGCAACCAGGGCTTTTTTCAGGGGTACTCACCACTCAGTACCGGCACTTCACCACCAGCCCTAACTAACAGGAGAGAGCATTATGCTCCTCCTTCCTCCTGCATTGGCAGGCAGAGAATCGGAAGCACTCGGAAGCTCATGTTGCTCCTGAAAGCTTCCGATTGTCAGGAGTGTATGTAGGGACCGATAACCCCCTCTTCTCCCAGTAAGTGACAAGGGAGGGCTGGTTAAATAAAATCTCCCCTCTGTTTCTGCAGGGCCCCAGCTCTGGCAGATGTGTGTAAAGATGCTGCACCCCCTCTCTCTGCAGCCACTGAAACGTTGAACAGCATGGGGAGGGGGGGTGCAGCATGGTTACACACATCTGCCAGAGCTGCGGATTGTCATGCAAGTGGTGTGATGAGAGGAGCTGGCACTGTAAGGCGGTATAGGTGGCCGCCTAAGAGCAAAAGACCAAGATGGGGTTCAGAAATTTGAATCCCTGGTCACTTGCCTTGACAGGGATCCAAAATGTTAAACTATCTGCCTGGCACTGTGTCCCTGCTGTTCCTCCTCTAAGATGCAGCCGGTGCCCAGCGAGCTGCATTGTATCTGCCAGGTCAGAGAGCAGACTCCCCCGTGGTGCTGGATACGGAAGCCTGCACTCTCTCTCCGCCTGGTCCCTTCCTCCTTGCTGGTGCCTGCCCCCTCTGATGATGTCAAGAGGAGGGCATGCCTAAAGAAGTCTACACTGGCGCATTACCCCCAGCCTCCCCAGCAGTTCCAGACAGTGTGAGGTGCACCCTGGAAGGTTAGAAGGTGGAAACTTAAGTCCTGGCTGCATTGCTCTGCAAGGACTCAGTGACAGGTGACCTCAGAACAAAGAATAAAACTGCTGCTGCTTCCAAATACACTTCAAAACAGCATTTCAAAATATCAGCTATGGCAACCCAGGTATGTTCACCTGGTCCTGATGTTACCACCATGTGGGGGTGTGCTCAAGGTCAAACACCCGCTCAATGGAGTCCCCCAATCTTATTCAAACAGTACTTTGTGGATAGTGGAGTTTCATTGCTATGGAGCTCATACACACTGCGCATTACTGTGCGGTCCAAGGTTCAGCACCCTGGACAGTAGTCAATGGTGAAATACATCATCAGTCTATTTTTTTCACATCGGGACCTTGGATAGTAAGTCTGCCATTATCCACATAATCAGTCTATTTTTTTCACATCAGGACCTTATATAGTATAACAAGCCTGCCGTTATCCACATAATCAGTCTATTTTCTTCACTTCAGGACCTTGGTTAACGGCAGGCTTGTTAGTAAGTTGTTACTATCCAAGGTCCTGATGTGAAGAAAAATAGACCGATGATGTGTTTCACCATCGACTACTGTCACCAATAGTGAAACATTTCATCAGCCTATTTCAGCAAAGAAAAAAAACAGACCTCGTTATTACATTTAAAATTAGTAAGGAAATCGAAAGATTAACCCAAAAATTCCCGAAAAATGCCCAAAATATACTAAAAAATAAATTTTAAAAAATGGCATATTGCTGCAGATGAAACTAAAAAATGGTTTACGAGATATTTAATAAAAAGTTAAAAAAGCAATAAATTTTTAAATTGAAAAAAATATGCTGCATTAATTATACTGCAGAGAAGTGCTGCCCAGCAGTGTGCAGATTCCTATGCTGCATTAATTTTTTTTACTCGTGTAGCGCTGTGTTAAAAATCTTGCTGTGGCAGTACCTATTTTTGGCCACAAGATGGAGACTATCGCGATCAGAGATACTGGACATTGGGACTACAATGCCCGGCATGCTTTGCAAGAAGACAGGAAGTGGGTGGGGACTGGACACTTACATCCTCTGCCTTGTGGAGAAAGTTCCAGAGCGCGCCAGGGAAGAGAGGAGAGCAGACGCAGTGCCATACTTTTGTGAGAGGGCCTAGGGCGGAAAGGAAGTGAGA